>JARKIE010000389.1:0-80833 GCA_029378255.1 Mycena rosella | reverse complement strand
GTATAGAGCCTGTCCTTGAAACCGACTTCAAATTTTGTGAATGCTTAGTGGCTGTGTCAATCCCTTGCAATCATGCATTGCTTTTGCTTCATTTGCGCACATTGGTGTGTTTATTTTCGCACTAAATCATACTTGCATGCTTCCCTCTCGGCCTCGTACAAATTTCAGCTTCAAAATCGGCGCTGTTATACCTGATTCGCGTTGAAGACTGGTGGCAGTGTCCATCTGTTTGGTCTCGGCACAGTTCCCCGCTGCCCTCCTCCCTTCCAATGTTATAATATGCCCGTAAATCCGGGCGGCTTTGCTTCAAGTATATTACAGGTAGATGCCTACTTAAATTTGCACGGTTTCCGGCTATAAATCGTGCGTTCGCATCGAAGACCCACCAAATCTGCTTTGGTCACGCGTACTTTTCACACGACGGCTCGAGTGCGCTCATATCAGTGCAGGAATTGCGGCTTCACGTCTGAGGGTGTCACTATTTCGGACCTACCATGACGCAAATCGCCCGTCTGTTCAAAGTCAAGACTCATGTTCGTGAAAGGAGTGGTGGGCAGAAGCAAATGATGAAGCGCGCCATCGGCCGTAAGCCGGCATCAAGCGCAGCCAGCCATCTGCACCATCACGGTAGTTGCCGCACATGCGGCTATATCCGTGATGGGCGGTAAGCTTACTTCGCCGCCGCTGATCAACCGTCTCCTTCTGTTCCTGGTGTTGATAATCTTGTATGTAAAGAAAGCTTGTGTACGCTGACCCATGAATAGTTCCAACTGAACTGCATCGGAAGCTGCTAATTGTGATGTTTGCCTAGGGTCCCGAAGGTCAAGGATGGGCGAAATACGGCGTCAGAAACTGCAGCTTTTAGCGACGTAATCTGCGGCATGTCATATTCAGGGGTCAGGAGAATGATCAAGACGGTCCGGTTTCATTCCCTTTCGTCTTGCCTCCGATGGCGTCCTTTCGCCCCTATGTGTGGTACTGATGGAGTCGTAGTCAACGGCGTGCTGGGAATTACCAACTCTGCCAAGAAAGGAGAGCACCCAAATTGCTTAATATTTGGGGACATCGAGCCCCAAGTAAGATTGTCCTGCTCTAAAAACATCTGTTCTGACGTGTTTAGACTGGCAACCTCATTTATCCCAAACAACCGGCCTTCGATCTGGCCGTAGAGCTAGAACGAGACATCGGCCTCTCGTATGATTGTCAACTTCTGAACCTGGCTGGGGCGTTACAGGCACAAGATAGACCATACAACTTCAGTATGTTTTCTGCATGTTTTCTACTCAATCCAACTTAATGCAGCATGCGGTCAATTGATCCTGACGACGGACATAGAATTCGATGCGCCTATCGGATGCATATTTTTGGGATGGGTCATTTTGAAGATATTCAATGAATGCCAGGATGGATATGATGAGATTTATGAGTTGAGCGTAGCAGAAGAAGTTGCAACCTTGACCATTTACTAGCTACATCACGTATGGGACTGTTACAAGCACGGCGATTCTCGCCTCCAACTTAGGCAAATTACCGAGGATTTCAAATTGATTGGACAGCTTGACGCGTCTCTGATCAGACTCACTGCCTCTGGGATTTGGAACTTAACCAACATCTTGAGTGTGCGACCGGCAATCAAATATACTGTTGCTGCTCTCATCTATTATGTTACGTGTGCAAATGTCGTTTTGGACTGATTTATTCGCCATATTCTCACTGAGTTCGTTTTAGTGAAGTTTTTATTTTTGGGTCCGAACTTTTCCGCAACGTTAAATACCACGATCAGTTGGTCGCTCATATTTGTATGTATTCTTTCTCGTGCGAGATGAATATGAATTGTCAGTGTTCGCGAAGAACGAAGTGCAAAGAAAAGAAAAAAAAAAAGGACATAAGTACGAGTTTGCCGGGCCGTGCCACGGCCATCACCCCCAAGTGTAACTCGTTTTTAATCAATCGATAATGAGGTTTTCAACATCTCGCAACTTTTATGTCACGAATCTAACCTTGTAACCACTTTAGTGGCTGTGCTAATCACCCTAGTGGCAGTGCTGAACCACTTTTAGTGGCTGTCCTTTAAAATCAGTTCATTTTCTGTGTCTCAATAGTGGCTGTGTATTGCTTTGTAATTAGGTCGTTTTTATCGGCTGGGTTCGAATCTCACCAAAATCATTATTTCCCTAATGTACGTCTTTCCGGCCTAGAAGCGCAGAAGCACGAGTGAAGGAAAATATGGCAGAGGTTCATTCCCGGCAGCTACATATTTGGGGGGAAATGATCTCGCTGTTGAGTTCGGGAGGATGGAGAGGATTTGGTAGACCATTGGATCCAGCGCATTTGCGCACGACAGAATGAGGTCACCCTGAAAGATTTAGCTGCTGACTTTGGCTGGATTGAATAGACTAAGAAATCCAGCAACAGAAAGCTCGTTGAGCTCAGCCGTGAGCTGGGCTATTTCGGTATTCATTCGGATGAGGTGAGCCCACAGACCGAGTGTCTGATGCGGAGGGAAAGCCCAGTCTGTTCAGACCGTTCCCTGCGCTCAATAGCAATGTCGGACTTTGCAAACAAATTATAAATTAACTGGACCCAATGATTCGGCCGTGAGAGAACACCTTGCACGTGTCTTGTTAAATCCGCATTGGTAGGCAAATGAATCTCGAAGCAAAGAAGAAGGGATTGGCGGCACGCACAGATTTGTGTCTTCCTGTAACTGACTAGGGAAACAGGTTTATCCTCCAAAATTGCCGGCGGCAACCGGTTCCGTTTATGGTTTGATGATCTCATCTAGGTCCGGCCACCCGAGATCATCCGATGGCCTGGTTCAAACTCCTTCCTTTCCTGGGACCCAATCCATTTCGCCTCTGATGGAGCGGCTTCTCCCGAGATCAATGACCGTGGTCTAGGCACTTTCCTTTCCGGGCACCCTGAAAAGCGCTATCCATTTCGTTTTTGATGGGAGCGGCTTTTCCCGAGATCATAGACCGTGCTCTAGACACTTTCCTTTCCAGGCACGCGCTATCCGGGAGCGGCATCTCCGACATCAAACACTCGTTCTAGACTCTTTACTTTGTTCAACTTGTGTTGGCCTTGTGCAGAATCTTTAATGAAGTCAAGGTGAATTAAAATGAAGGGGAGTTAGAGTCAGGCTCAGTTGAACAGTTAATTATTGAATAATACTAAGTAGTGATCACCCACCTATGCCAAGGGATGCACATATGCTGTACTGAGCTTAATTCTATGTCAATTCACTTGAAATAAGAATGGGAGATCTGTTGAGGATCCACATGTAGGCTATTACATTTACAGAGTGTACAGTCCTTAACCATGAAGCGAAATGCTGTGCCATTCGCCACCTTAAAGGTTGCCAGCAAGCCCAAATTTTTGCGACAGTGCTTTCCTCCCTCTGAAACTCCCATTCACAAAAGAATTTTTGAAAAGAGCCTTTGTAGCGCCCGATCTATTCAGGTTTCTTTCCGAATGTTTCCGCTGTCATTTTCCTGGTTTCAACCCGCACAATAAACATGCATCCCATGCACCACTTTGAGGTGGCTCGACATATGCTGGGGGTTTTCGACGCCGTAGATTACGAATATGAACATTTCGTAGGCCAAAGGTGCACGAATGAGCTCGATTCTTATGTTTTTTGGTGTTTTGCTTCCGCATTATTTGCGCAAATTTGGGCTCCCAGGAAGATTCCATCCGTTCTCCACTATAGCAAGACCGATCCTGAGACCTTACATATACTGTCGGGTAGCCAGGAAGCTGCTGCACATTTCTACAACAGAAAGTACATTCATTCCATCAATATTGGGCCCACAATAGCCAACACCGCCAGAGTGTTTTGCTTCACGGTTAAAGACTGTATGGGGAGGATTTGAGTCCAGCAGAAAATGAACAGTCCCATTTTGGTCACTTTGCATATGCATGTCATTTCTCGATCAAAAAATGCACTTCGATAACTCTACCGCACTTCCAATTGGGCCTAAAAAATTAAGCCACTTGGTGTTGTTCAGTTTAGTATGCAGGAAATGCTTGTTGCAAAACACGATGGAAACCGGGCCTCTGAAGCCAGGAAGTTGTCATCAAAAAAAATTACATATATGGGTGAGTAGAAGGGGGGGCCGATGGATTACGGAAACAGATGAGGTCATGAGGATGAGAGGTGCAGTGAAGGGGAGGTTACAGGTATGCCCGGAGGGCCATTTGACTCAAATGTGACCCGATCCTGTATGTTCAAGCTTCATTGAATTGCGGTCTGGTCTGATGGTCTGCAAGTGCACCAGAACAAACATTTATGTATTGGTTCAAAAGGCTACACTGCTGCTAACAGTGAAAATTGAAGAATTAGGCATGAATTCGGATTTGCGTCCTGCGGATCGAAGCACACGGCACGCGCATACATCTATAGTGGGACGCTGCGAGACATCAACGGCGCCCACGGATAGAGAGCTGACCTCGGCATCCAGCAAGCAACGCAGCCAAACGGGGGTGATTCAGCAAGAGCGAGGCACGCACAGTACTCGAGCGCATGCGGAGCGTACCGTTCATGCACACGTCACGCTGCTCGCAGCCAGTCCTGTTCCGCACAGCGAACCCCCGTTACTCGCATGCAGCTCGTCCGACGTGGATTTGCGCCCAACACGCGTTCGCATCCTACATTCGTCCCGCATTCATCACGGGTGGGTCGCTCGCGCGGGGGTGGAGAAGCGGCGCAGCTCCTCTACGTCCCGACAGATGCGCATCCACACCCACACCCAAACCCACAGCAAACGCGGACACCAACACATGTATGTATAAGGTTCCCCGCGAGGATATCCACGCCCAGGCGCGCAGGTCCCTGCCGTCCGCGCCCAACTCGTCTGTCTCCGCGTCCGCTCGTCGCTCGACATCGGTGCAACTCGTCACCTAGATCTGTACGACCCTAGCGTATAGACACCGTGACCCGCCTCCGACGCAGCGATCCACACCACGTCGGGTTGTCGTCTCTAGGCAGACATCCACGCAAAGGCGGCGCATGCCCCTATGTCCCCCGACTAAATCCGAGCACGATGCACGAAGCGCTGATAGCGTGCGCGGTGCACTCGTGCACCCATCTGCACTGCGTATCAGACTCGCGCTACGCCGTACCGCTGGCGGGGCACAGCCGGAGGGCCGAGTCGGGACTCCAGAGGAAACGAGGGAGAGATAGAGATAGAGAGCGGTACACACCTCCAAATATCGTATCGGGAGAGCCCACCGTTGCGGGGGTTCTCCGCCGTCTGGATGCGCTGTATGTTTTCCTGTAAAGATCAATCAGAAAACGGACGGTGCAAACACCCCTGCATACTCGCACCTGCTTCTCACCCCGCGCAGTCCCCGTCCTCGGGCGAGGCACGTAAAGTGCAGGCATGTCGAGCGCGATGTCGGTTGAGCGACACGCATCCGGATGTAGCGCGATTCCAGGCAGCTAGGCGGCTACAGCCAACTTAAAGTGTGTTCGTTCTCTTGGTGCATCGCCCGCAGCCAAGTATTAAGTCCTCCCTAGATAAGTTAGTCTGCGAGTCCTTGAGGTCCTCAGTAGTAGTTGCAGTTGTAGAGCGAAGGGCCCGGATCATCGGTGAAGTGGTACTGTAGCATTGCTGTACTTAGCAGATGAGCTCTCGAGGCAAGGCGCAGTGATGCCGGGCTGATGCCATCGCCTGATTGACGGCGGCCTGATTGATAGCCGCGTGCACATCCGGTTTGAAATTTGAACATCGGCTTCAACTTCAACTTGCGCGGAGACAAGAGGATTAATGCAGTTTGATTTGTCTTTCGGATTCAAGCCTGCATTTAATCAGGTTGGATAGAGGTGACTGGCTTGGGCACGAGCTACTGGTCTGAATTTTGTTTTTTGTTTTGCTGTCACGACCTCATCCCGAAAAAGTGAACAGTTAGAGGAGAAAAAGGCTCGGTGGCGCAATATCCGAAATATTTGGGCGTCCATTCTGAATGGGATATTGAATGTGGATCGCACCCGTTCGACTAGGGGCTAAGCTGTCTCGCTGGAATTATTTTTAATATTTCTTCCCTACCTGGCTTCCTGGCTGCACTTTCAGTCAAAAAGTAATGTTGATCTGCAGAGACTTGTGCGAGAGATTGATTCTCCAGCGGCGACCATTCCCTTTAATTTGAACATGAATGGTGGTAGCCCTCCTGTTTTGACGGTGCGGTATGATGTATCTGACCTCAAATCGTCACGTCTTGGACCGCAATTTATCTGGGTTGAAACATGTACTCAGTCGCTGCCGTTTCACCGAAGTCCTCTGCCGGTTGCACTATCGAGCGGATAATTATCGAAGCTGTTAAATCAATTCCGCTTTCTCTGGATTCCCCTCCTTGACCCCAGGTGTACTAGGAGAGGCGGCGATCGACCCATTCCAATACAGCGTCAACTACTTTCAGTGGGACTTGAATCCTCCCGCATGTATTCAAGGTTCAATCGCCTGACCTGACACGCTGACTTGAAAACACAAGCTGGAACTCGAGGCTGCCGGGATTAAGCAGCGGCCGAATCCATGCAGACTGAACGAAATTCACAAAAAGATGTGTACATGCCGGGTCTGCAGCGCTCACGTTTATTGAGTTCGTTCGAACGTGAGGTCGGTGTGCCTCCGAGAATCGTCGCATCTCACTCTTGAAGGTCTATCGGTGAGCGAGGGAGGCGCGAAGCGCCGAGCGAGCTGGGGGCAGGTAGATGCTAGGAGAGTGTTTTGACGAGACGGGGCCACTACGTTGAAGACCAACGTTTCGTCAAAGAGACTCATCAGGTGGCGTAACCCAATTTATACGTGGATCAATGTTTGTCCATCATTATTAGTAATGAACAAAGCGCGCCGATGCAAAGCTAGCGGAGTTCCTGGGAGGCTCTCGACGTTCACTTGCACCGCTCTGTTTTTCCCGTTGTCATTTTAATTCCCGAGCGCTAGCATACGCAGGGGTTTACCGATTATGATCAACGCGAACGCTTCTGGAAATGCCGCCGGCTATCAACGGACCTCGCATAGATCCCGGACGGATCGGAGAGAGCGGGTTTCGTTGAGGTCGGTTGCTCTACTGGAGCGAAGCTCAACAGTTTTTCAGGCAGGTACAGTCGCATTATTAACAGAGGACACTGGCTACATTTAGAACTTTGGTTTTTTTCGAAATCCGAGGGAGCGCGCTGCCGCCCGGGACCCTACGGAGGATTGAGAAAAAAAGAGGACTAAACGGGTGTCGCTATTGATTCATGGTATGTGCTCAATGTGTCTCGGTTGGTGGTATTCAGCCGGTCACCCAGCGCGGGAGGTTTTTTAAACGAGGCCATGAAGCAGAACTCGGGGTAGCCAGCCCCAAATTCTCTCCATGTCTCATCCAACTCGCACCAGATGGGATTCAGATTAAGATCATCCCATACTGGATTGTGGGTGAGCTTGAGGACGTGGAGTGTAGGGTCCCCGCTCGTGTTTTTATGCACAGCAGGTTTGAGCGCTGTTGGGCGCTCGACCGTATACTTTATTTCATCAAAGACATGTTGAAGCCAACGGCCTGGATAGCCGCGTTCGCGGAGCCGTACCATAAAATCTGTTTGGATTATGGCGAAGTCGGACTCTCTCGAACATATCCGTATATAGCGGATAAGTTCACCTTTAATCCAAGCGCGCTTGGAGTCAAGGGAATGGCATGAATTCCAGGGAATGTAGAGGTACGCGTTCAGTGCTTTCTGGTAGACGGAGGTGACCAATCGGAATTGTGGATTGGTTGCAAGCACCCCTGGATTAATATCTAGAGATACTTGCACGTCTAGGAAGGGCAGTTGAAGCCTCGAGACCGACCACTCAAATTTCATATTTGGATGGAGGGCGCCGAATCGCGACTTAAATCTCTCACTCTTGAAGGTCTATCGGTGAGTGTCCAGTGGAAAGGTGAGTATTAGAGTCCCTCCGAAAGCATGTGGCTGCTCATGATCAGATCAAAGCCTTCGTTGGAATCTGAGTGCTTGATTACCACCAGCAACAGGTCAGAGAATGGCAATCTTAACCAGCAAAGATGTGAGCGGAGAAAACAGAGAATGCATGCACTGGTTCGCAGCAGGAAATTGCAACGACTGGATAGTATAAACTTGAACTGCTGTCCCCGACCTAATGTGATTCCCGAACTGCACCGGATTTCAGTTCCGATGAATTCATGTGAGCGAGTGACACTGCAACGGGAATGGTGGGTTTCAACTCCCCCGGAGGCATGCACACCGATGATTGCCAAATTTCAGTGCAACCGATGTGCAACAAGAATCCCCAATCAAGGCAGAATCGAGCTACGACGTCGTTCACATCCTTTCCTCGGTCGGCGACATCTCGCTCATCTAAGTTGTTTTCCCTATCAGCATCTTCATCCGTTGCAAGGCTGATAATTCGTCCTCGGAATCGGCGCAGAACTGTTGTTGTAGATCGAACATTTCGGATGCCGCGTAGACGTGGTGCATCCCATAAGTGTGTACGGGCTTGGAGCTTGAAGTCCAGAAGATCCTTCCCCGGCGTCTGCTCTAGGCGCGTCAGCGCTCGGTGAGAGGAGAGTCGGCCGTGGTTTTCAAAGGAGGGTCGATACAGAAACAGTGTTCGGGTTGTAATTCCACTTGGGGAGGGGAATTCACAGCACTACTGAAAGTAACTGTAACCGGGCTAAACTGGCTTGAAGCCGGAGCGCACGACGACTGATTGTGGGCCTCAGAGTTCAAAATTTTCGACCTGAAATCTCCTTTGAATATCGAAGTCGGATTTGGTGTCGGTCCTGGTTTGATCTCCTTGGCGTAAGATCCTTTCGGTATCGGGATAGGATCCTTCTTCGGAGAGACGGATCGTGATGCTGTTCGAGAAGGACGGGCCCTCCACGAAGGCGACATGTCAGCAGGAGATAGCGGTGGTTCCTCTGGTTCTGTCCAATAACAAAAAAGTGTAGAAACTGCCAAGTCTTCTTAGTGAGGAGCTGGAAAAGTTTGAGTGAAGGTTTGAGAATGTTTACTTCCCACCGAAACCGACTGAATTTTCTACTAAAAACAGGTGTTTGTATACCGGTTTATTAAATGTGCAAGGTGACCGCCATATGAAGAGAGTTCCCTCCTTACTCCAACTTGCTGTATCCCTGATAATGACCGGCTGCAAATGCCGGGGATACGAAAACTCAAGAAATTCCGAAGTTTGCTTCACAAGGTGCTCTCGCTCGGAGTTGCTGTAAACATTTAATTCACCCAAAAAGCCACAGGATAAGGCTCAGGATAAATTTGAAGCCCGACTAGGTCCCCTTTCGGAGTGTGCCGGGTTGTAGCTATAATACATTGGCCTATGTATCAAACATTTCTGGCACAGTCTCAGCCGTAACGCACCATCTCAACTCAGTCATTTGTTACAATTTAATTAATTCAAGGCCATATTCCGGCTAAGCGAAAAGCCACACATATTCCTTTGATCCATTTTCCAAAGTCCACAGTCCAGCCAGAGGCAAAAATCCATAAGTGCATAGCCTGGGACAAGTAGTAAAGAAAAATGATCTTTCCATCGACCGGAGGATCCAGGTCTACCCGGAAGGCGTTAAGGAACCGTGCGGTCATGGCAAAGACATATGATGAGATGGAAATTGATAAATGACCCTTACACCCGCATATTATACCGACTGTAACGCGTACAGCACAGATTAGGACAATTAAGTTAATTCTGATCAAAGTTCAAAGTATTGGTGTTGTCAATAAAACGAATAAAAAAAATAAAAAAGACATAAGTGCAAGTTTGCCGGGCTGGTTCCACGGCCATTACCCCCAAGTTGCAAGATGTTTCTTCAGACGCATGATCATCGCATGAGATACTTCGTCACCTCGGACCCAGGACAACATATTGTCGCATTTGTCTGGATCGATGCCACTCTGCTGATCGAAGTCAAGCAGCATGCGTACCATCCCCTGTGTTTCTACTTCTCGTTCACCATTTGTCCCAACTGGCTGGACTGGACTCTGGAGTTTTGCGGTTGGGATTATTCGATGCTTCGCAATGGGTGGAGCCCGAAATCAGGCCGAGATTTCTGGAAGTAGGAAGTTTAAATTGGGTGCGTAGTTGACAAGGATGCAGGTGAATTGGAGTTTGGCGCGACGCTCCAGTTGTGATGCCAGTCAATACTTTCGTAGACATTCTTTGTCGTCATTGTCTGGTGTGCCTGCTGCATGACACGACCAATATGATCTGCGGCATTGAAGGCGCCAGGCTTGCAATCCAAGAGGTGGACTGTCGTGCACGCAGTTCCAACCTTGAGCTGGTTCTCGCGGCCTAAACCATGCTCATAGACCGGAGAATTCTCCTGCATCTTGGCAATTATTTTGGGGTGATTGGCTTCACCACGCTCAGTTGTGTCCTACACATGCTCCTGCAGTTCACTGAGGTCGGCTGTGCTCATACAGTTGAGGGTATTGCAAGCTGTGCTGTCGCTGACGGTGGAGCCAAAGCGGCAATAAACCTGCTTGATGTCCACGTGAGATTTGCAGGCAAGATGCCAAATTCCCAGCGGAAGAGCCAGGTCACCACTAGTGAACGAATTTCGACTGATGAGGAAGGAAATGATGGCGCCAACTTGTATCTAGACAAGAAGCGATAAATAAGTCCGAAATATAAGCCTTGAAACAGTGGGAGAATGTACAGCATGGTGCGGACGACGCTTTCTGATGGCCACTTTCCCTTTCAAACGCGGCATGAAATTGAATCCACAATATTTGAGTCCTCAGGCGGTTGAAGAACCGATAAGGGGAATGAGAATGGTGCATTCAAGTATAAATAGAAAAGGTCAAGCCTGCCGTGAGCATTGTCCGTGGGATCAATGCAGAGATGACCGGTTGAAGGCCGTATCCATATTGTACAGCTCCATGAATTGTCGAGATATATAGTCAGCTACACCGTGTCAAACTGTCGAGACAAGGAATTCACCGCCCATGTTCCTGACACAGATTCAATATATTGGCTGGCATACTACAAGCTCGTCTGTTGGTCATGTGTGATTGAGTGCAGTAGACTACCCTTACTTCGAATTCGACATCCTGTGGAATTTTATATGACAGCACCGTGCACGTATGATGGCGACATATCAGGAAATTCCAGATAAATACTGCCCTTAAAATAAGAACTGCTGTATTTATCTATTATTTTTTGCACTGGGATCAACTCTAACAGACTATACTGATCAGGGATTTTGCTGTGACAGAAAAGCAATGTGAAGCATCCCGGAAAATTGTTGTGTGGATCCCGGAGGAAGTCGCTGTGGCAAATGGTTGCACCAGATTCGGGTGGCTGCACCGAAAATCAATATCACCCAGAAAGTGACAGATAGAAGGTTACTGAAGCCCTGAATAGTGCGAAACATCCCTCCACCACTCCTACAGTCACAGAAAGTGCATATAAGTTCTTCAATGAATGATGAACACATACCTCTTCCGCATTCTCCCCTTGATACAAAGTCACGGTCATCTTTGATTTGAAGCCTTCGATCCGTGCAGAGTACACGCACTGTACAGAGCAAGCTACGGACCAAACCGGATCCACTGTCTATTCATATTTCACTACACAAATCCAGGTCTCCCATTGGAATCCTCCGAAAGTCTGTCCAGTTCCTGTCAGCTGTGTCCTGAAACCAGATGGCTGCTCCTTGAATTGTCCGCCGGAGACACTGAAGTTGTGTACCCCCTGGAAAAAGGAGCCAAAGGACCTGAGGCTCGATAAGTGTTGTTCAGAGATAAGTAGGACAGGGTACGCACTGATCCTGAGTGGGGCCTTGCTCATCCTGCGTTGCTTCAAAGTCGGATTCGGCTCTAGTCTGGGACTCAATTATCCAGCTCAGCATCATTTTGAGGCTCGTCATCCATGGGTGGTGAAGGTAAGAGGAACACCACCAAAGTGCCGCCAGATTGCCCATGGCTGGCTCGGTCAACTCGTAGACAGCTGTGGCCGAACCTGCGTTCAGCGGGTAATATTCTGGCTGCCAGCTGACTGGTTCAGGTAATTTCACAGCTTCACTCCACCCGTCCAGCCATGCATCAGCCATATGTTCAAATCACCTGAATCATATCAAGTATTGATGCATTCATGGAAATTGAGAGCCAGTGATAGTAGTTGAAAAGCCAGTAACAGATTCCATAATAGCGGTGATATGGGGCATCCAGTGCTAACCATGAAATCCCGCTATTTTTCAAGTCCTAGGGCTAACTTACCTGGTGCTATACAATTAGGATCAGAGCTGAGTTCCGAAGTTGCTGGTCATATATTAATGATGCTGAGAGAACTGTAATGTTATTCTGAGCATGCTACAGCTTGGTTCTATACCATGGGGATCGGCATAGCAGTTCTAGGAGTAACAGGAGGTTCGTTAGATGTGATCCACAACCCATACCTAGGGGTGGGTTGCACTACAAAAAGCTAGGTATTACCAAGGAGGTTAAAACCAAAAGCTTAGATGAAGATTAAGTACCAAGTTGGACACATAACAGCTCAGTCCGAGGAAGTATATGTCAAAATCCATGGACAAGGACTTTAATCGGACATGATCATGTTTGAGGGCTGAAACCAGTCCCAGGACTATGTTGAATATGATACTTATGATATGTCCTGAGGACCCTTGCAGGTGCCACTGGACCGCTTATATGGGCAGCAGGAGACATTGTTGACGTCCGAGGAGCCCTTGTGGGTGTCCATTGACTGCTCACAACAAGAACATTGAGATTTCCTAGGAGTCCATTGCAGATGTCCTGGGACCACTCCAAGTCATTCCATGGACACACTTCTGGCAGATCCTGGGAATGATCAAACATGTGACAGACACAACACATCCTAGGAAACCAAACTGGAACAAAAGGATTGATGGTTGATCAATCACTGCAGGCTGAAACACTGAGGCTGCACTGTCAAGGACGTAGACAGCCGGCAGAGGTACTCTGTGGCTTACTCACTAAGCTGGACAAATGGGATGGATTAACAACCATGCCAGGGCAGAACACAAGTGTCCAAGGAGCCAGGACAAACACAAATATGTTCAGCCAGTCTGACATTTGAAATATACCCAATATAGGCCCTAGGAGTCAAAGGATATGACTACTAGGTGCCGAGGACACCCAAAAATAGAGCAGCTTGCTGTGTATACCCTTCCTATCCTGCCCAGACTGTCTGTTTCTCTGATTTCATCATATTTCTCATTACTCAGTCTCACTCTGTCATGTACATCTCTATTTACTATAAAAGACCATGTAGGACACACCCTACATCAGTTCATTCATGCCCCAGCACTTGCCTAAGCTATTGCCAACAGCATTGCTTATCAAAGGCCTTGTGTTCTCTGTATCAGCATGGTGTGAGCTATCACGTTGTGATTGCTCCGGAATACAAAAAAGGAAGCGTGAAAGGGGCATGCTGAGCACTGCAGCCGTGGAAAATGAAAACTCAGACGACATGCCAATTATATTGTGCAATCAACTGCTGACAAAGAAAAATGGCAAAGGTCTTAAACAGCTGCGATGTGAATCAAACATGCATACTCAGATTATGTAACATACCACAGACATACCATCTATGCCACGCAGGTGAGGACAACTGAGTTCAGTAGGGAAAAAGATGAAGAAGACACATTGCAAACCCACAGCTCGAATCGAACACGTGAACCTCGGACTATGTAATATATCTGCAAGACAACATATCAGTTATGCCACACAGGCGATGCAAAGTCTCAGAGGGCAGGGACAAAAGAAGAGACATTCCGAGTGTGAATATGTTGAATCTACAAGCAGACTGAGCACCCTTCACTTGACACTAAGGGCAGCAAGATATCATCACAAAAAGGAATCAGGAGTACGAGGCAAAAAAGGTCCTGCAAGTGGCCAGGAAACGAGGATCACCAAGCCACTTACAGTAAGGCTACGACAGGAATCGAACCTGCAACATTCTGGTCCAGGCGGGTGGGCAATTTAACTATTACACCACATAGCTAATACAAGGGAGGTAAAAAAAACCCATTGAGATGGTGGAAATCGACACCAAGCAAGGAGGATGTATACTTAACAGAGATATCTGGACACCGAGCAACGGGAAGACTGTTTGAGCACACAAATCCAGATACTGAGCAGGGGAAATGTGTACCAAGTACAGGGAATGGGTCGCTAAGCGGGAAGAAGGAAAATTTGAGGGTAGGCTGAGCGGATATCACAAAGGTTGGATGAGTAGGCACCGAGCAGAGAAGAAGCTGAGCAAGGAGGGCTGAGGACAGGTGGTATTATCCGGGCAGGCAGGAAGAAGAGCTGGCTGCGAAATATGGGAAGTATAAATACACCCTGTATGCTGATAGAAAATCATCTTGGTTTTGGACCCACATTCTCTAAAGCTGTAAAAAGTTCTAAAGTACTACCCGGTCTCCCCCAAAACAAACTTTTATCACCGGAAAGACACTCTCTTGCTCTTCGGAGATGCATTCCTTCCTGCACCGAGCCGTCTGCCAGTAAAGTCAGGTTATTTTTCAAAGCCCAGATCTACACTTCCGTATCCAATCCAACCCTCTACCTCAGTAAAAGAGGTACAGTTGTGGACAAACAAAGTCCACAAATAGCCTGTAGCCCTAACGGGATTTTATTTTGACTTACTTTCAACTGTTTTAGACTCAGATTAATGCAAAGAGCTCAAAAAACCTACTCCGAAGTTTTTCCCACGACATTTTATAGGCCGCCAAATTTTTGGCCCAGATCCAAATCTCAGATTTGTGATCGGAGATGATTGGTGAAAAACGGGGTTTTTTTGGCACAGCCACATCATGTGATTACATTATCTACCCCCTGGAATTGTCAATTGCTCTCTGCCGTGACTCCTCAATTGCATCAAAAGCCTTGTTTGAAACTGAACGATGCTGTTTCTTCTTCTTGACAGCCCAATCTGCTGCTGTGCCTGTCAACCCCCTGCGGTAAGCATCCATGAACCTCCATGATTTGTTGATGAAACGACGGATCACTGTAACTGGACATCCATCCAGATACTTCAAGGCCAATTCCTTTGAGTCTGCAAAACTTTTTTTTGGAACTTGCCGGTAGCGGTATTTGCACCATCCCCAATACTGCCAAAATAAATTAGTTCAAAAAAACCATTCAAAAAAATAATATACCATCTCAATAGGATTGAGTTCACAATGAAATTTAGGGAGAAATATGCACAGATGTCCAGCTTCAGTGATCACAGTTTCGAGCATAGATGGTTGGTTAACAAAGTCCTCTTGCTGACTGAGAAGACGTGCCATGCAGCACCCTGTACTCTCGAATGGGCACACAGGAGAACATTTTGCTTTGAGGCCTGAGACATCAAAGCCTCGCTCTACCAGTACAGCTTGAAGACCTTTTGCTTCATTATCAGCAGTAGTCATTTTTTGAACCTTTCCACGCTGAGCAGCAGATGGATTGGACTGGGGAATAATGGTGTCATTCTGCTTTGGTTGCTTCCCACCATTGGATTTATTCATGCTGAATGCTCGAAGTGCTCCCTCTGGCAGTGAGGCATGGGCTGAAGACTGATCAAAAATAAACAGGGCAGTCACCCCAGGATGGATGTCATTGTGGATTTTTATTGCACGCTTCACCTGCTTGATGAGCTGATCTGTATCCCACCAAGGGTCGCCCCTTGCACCTGGAAAAGTTATCTCCCGTGCATCAGCAATTATAACACCATGCTGGTCCCGTTGAACAAGTCGACCTGTTCCTTCAGTAATAAAATCTGAAACATGAATGAGGCGTCCACGACTCCCTCCACAGAATTTCTTGGGAGTTACTGTTCCAACAGTCTGCTGTGTTAACCAAGCTAAGCATGCAGCCTGAACAGATTCATCATTCAAGAGTGACTTTGTATTTGCTCTTCCGCCTCTGGTCTCTGCTGGAAGCTCTTCAAAAAGCTGATAGTGTCGTGCCAGGGCACGGACACGTCGTGCAAAATAATTCCCATTCCCTTCATGCCATTGATGTGCAATTTCAAGACTTGCAGCAATTCGTTTGCGACCCTTTATACGGAGAGTAGCAAAATTCCGAATAATGAGGAGTTGGTTATATTGTGAAAGTGGAAGGTTTCGCTTCTTCAGGTCCTCCTTGATTTTTTCTCTGAGAGCATGCCAGCTCCGAATGATGACACCAGGTGCAGGATTAGAAAGAAGAGGTGACCTAGCAGGTGTTGTGGATGGGATCTCGTCACCACCAACAATATCATCCACAACTGCATCCCAGTCATTTGGGTCATCTTCAAGTTCTTCATCTGAATTATCCACCTCTATTGGCTCATTGGCTGGATCTGAAAGAACAGATGCTGAACGAATCCGAGGAACAAGTTGGGGTGGAGATGGAGCACGAGAGGGAGGAGCAGTTGAAAATGGTGTTGAACCTGGTGTTTCGGTTGGAGGTGGAGCTTCATCCTCTGAATGATTCAACTCCTCCTCTTGTAATACTGGGGAGGATGGAACAGGTGTAACCGAGGAGGATGGAGTAATAAAGAAGCCATCCAGGTGAGTTTGTGTTTTGTTGTATTTTTTATATCTTTCTTGAGTGCGCACAGATTTGCTTCCTGTATCAGGACCTTTGATATACTGAGCCGGACGCCCTAAGCAACCTGATATGAACAAGTTGAAGTCATTGAAATATAATCAGACCTCACCCCCAGGTTTGCGTTTCTCAGCTGTTCGTTTAGCTTCATAAGCCTGGTTAGTTGGGATCCAGTCATTATCCCCTGCATCTCGTTGATCCTCCTCAATCTGTGCAAGCAAGTTAAACAAACGGTCTTGAAACTCTGCCTGTGCAACCTCATCCCAGTCGTCTTCATTATCATTGTCACTATGGTCTGAATCGACCTCAAGATAAGCTAAACTGTCAAGTTCTGCAAGATCAAGAGCTTCAGAATCAGAGTAGTCATCTTCAGAGGAATTATCTGAAGCCTCAGGTGAAGACTGTTGCCTAGGTTGTTGCCTAGATTGGTTCTTGAGCCCAGTAATGTTGCGTTTGGCACGTTTGCTAGGGCGTCCTCTTCCTCTCTGCATGGTGGGGAAAGATAAGAGAGAAGGCTGGAGTTTCTCCCGAATGAATCAGTTGACTCTTTCAGCTGACAGTTCTGAAAATAAGTCAGGCATGTGACCAAGAAAGATCATTTAATTGCGGCACATCCACTCGATGGATTTTCACGATTATTTGATATTCAGATGCGGCTCATCAAGGCGCATCGATTGCGCATTTTCTTGTAATTTTCCCACGACTTTTGATCGGCCGCCAAAATTTTGACCGGCCCGGATATTGATAGATGATTTGCCGGCTAACGGCTCGACAAAATCACTTAATTTTTATATGGATGTGTTCGCCTTGGTGAGATCTATCGATCCATGTACTTATCTCGGCTAAAAAAATCGATTTTCTTTTTGGTGGACTTTGTCTGTCCACAACTGTAGTTGAAAAACCCTCATGCAAAGCGATGCAGCCTAGTTCAGTGTGTAGCTGCTAGCTTTGATCAGATTATTTTGCCCTTGGCAGGCAGATAGAAGAAGACATTTGGTTGGACAGACAAAGAAAGAGGATAAAAGAAGGGAGCACTCAGCCGAGGAACCGAGCTTGTTAAAACAACCACCACCCAGCTAAAATGATTTACACACTGAATACCTTTGGAGTCGGACTATTCAACCGAAGAGGCCCTCTAAAACACATATTCCACCTCAGTGTCCTCGATTCGGAGCCAGCATCATGCTCAATTATCTCTTTTCGGCAGGCTGTAGAGCTTGGTCTGACGACACATGCTGAGAAGACTGTTCTATTGCTAAAAACACAGTATTCAGTTGTAAATACCTCTTCTCTGCCAGAGAGGCCTCCCACTACTATAAAAAACCTACACTCCGGATTAAATAAACCTAGTACTGAGGTGCACTGTTCGCAGCGACATAAACATTCCCCCTAGAGGATGTACATTTCTAAACTAGCCTGGGTTACCACCATGCTCAGCAGTTTATGAAACCGCAGTCCACATCACAACAGAGAGTGTAGATTCATTAACAGGTAGTTCAATTGTTGGCTACTTTGTGCTTTAAGGTCATCTAAACCCCTCCTGTGTTGTGGTCCTGCTGCAGCAGTTTGTATTCAAAGGTCCCTTGTTAAGTGGCAAGGTCAGGGATTGGAATCAACCTTGTTTAGCAGGTTGGTCATGGATCAAATGAGCCATTTGAATCAGCCCCGTTTAGCAGGCTGGTTGTAGATAACTCTTGGAATAAACCCCATTTAGCAAGTTGGTCGGAGTTCCCAAGATCCCTAGGCCCCATTGTTGGCAGTCCTAGGACACTTTATCTCTCTCCCTCCCCCACATTCCATGGCCTGGGAACCCCAAGTTTGGTAGTTTGCAACTCCTGGAAGGTCCTAGGACAGTTCTATGTAAATGTCTTTGAGTTGATCTCTGTCCCAAAGCCCCTCGAGGAGTTCAGTCTTACCTGTATACTTCAGGACGACCTGAACTTACTTGTTAGCACTTTGTATTGGTTGTGTTGTTGGTGTGTGTGTGTTGGTTGGTTTTAGTGTTTGTTTCACAGCTGCCTCATAGTCAGTCCTAGGCACAACCATACTTAGGTGCATCGCTTCAGTGGTCCAACAAAATTGAATCCACAATCTCGAGTCTTCAGGTGGTTCAAGAACCAATAGGGTGGATGAGAATGGTGCCCCAGTTAAATAGTAAAAGTCAATGCTGCCATGAGCATTGTCCGTAGGATCGATGCAAAGATACCTGGTTGAAGACCATATCCACATTTTACAGTCCTCTGAATTCTGGAAATATGCAGTGTTAAGACAATGAATTTACCACTCCTTTCCCCGACACAGATTCAATATATTTGTCGGCATTCTACAAACTCGTGTGTGGGTCAAGTCTGATTCAACATAGATCTAGATTACCCTTACTTCGAAATTTGAATTTGCAATCCTGTGGAAATTTACATGATAGCACTGTGCATGTTGGATGGGGACATACCAGGAATCTCCACAGATGTACCATTTGCAAATGAGACTCCCTGTACTTTTCAAATAGTTGTTGCACTGGGATTAATGCCAATGTTGATTCGCAGTTAAGGGGCTCAATAGGATGTACATACTGAAAGAAAATGGTATGGACCATCCCTGAAAATCACAGTGTGCATCCCACATGCACTGGCCATTCCAAATAGTTGCATAAGATTCGGATGGCTGCACTGTTGGGTTCAGATTGTGTTGAAAGACAGGGAGATGGGCTCACTGAAGCCCTGAGTACCACAACATATTCTTCTGTCATTCCTGTGCCCATAGAAGGTGCATACAATTCTAAGGAAGGAACATGCCACATACCGCTTCTGCATTCTCCCCTTGATACACCACCGCAGTCATTTTTGATTTGAAACCTTCGACGTGCACTGAGTACAGGGAGCTATGTACCACACCAGATTCACTGTCCATTCGTATCATGTCCCACATGGAGGGAAGTGCTCATGAATCTAGGTACGATGAGCACCAGGCGAAGACAAAGAGCAGGGTACAAACTGGTTTTGATTCCAAGTCAGATTCGGCTTCAGTCTGGGGCTCGCTTTCCAGTTCAGTTTCCATATGAGGGTTGTCATCCATGGGTGGTGGAAGTGAAAGGGAGAGATGTTAAGTGCCGGCATCCAGACATGTGTCAACCATGTGATGATGTTCTAAAAATCCAACCTAAGGCTGTTATAGAGGCAGTGATTTGGACAGAGAACCCAGCCAGGCTGTTCATACAACTTGTACTGCCTCTGACACACCCCAAGGAACATTGAACAGCCTGACAGGTCGAACGGTGCTAACACATCAGAACCTACAGAAAATTAATCTTCCCAGCCTCCACCTGCTGATCAGGCCCAATAAGGCACGTGATTAGTTACCTAGGCCTGTCATGCTCGCATAAAAGCAGCGGGAGTGAGCACCTATTCCACCAGAGTCAAGGAGAGACTCCATGGAGCGTAAAATTCAAAAATACGCAGCTGGAATGTGATTGACACAGAGCAGGATGAAAAACACGAATATTCAAAGGGAAAGGGATCCTTGCACAATATGAGATTACAGAGGCACCTCAGAGTAATAAGCTGTCACCACACCAAAAAAGGAGGTGCCACCCGTGCTGGCGTGAGGATGAATGCAGGATGGAGAAGAAGATGCTTCGTGGATCCAAGGTAGCTAGGCCACACTGCAAAAATAGAAGGGAATGGGGACAGACAGATAAAGGAAGGTGAAGCTGTATCATATATGTTGTAATTTGGCGAGCGTCAGTGAAGCCGAGCGAAACACTGAGCTTCATGATTTGGACTCGGCATTTTCCACGGTTGCAGTGCACCGAACAGAGAGTACCCATAGTCAGTAATATAGAATTAGTAACGAGACACATCTCAGTGTCTCGGTACTCGGTGTATTTACTTATGGGGATTCATTGGAATAGTATATAAGTACTACAAGCTCTTCCGAATAAATCAGTTCAGTTCTCTCCCACTGCTCTCACCACTTCCCATTTCCCCCACAACCCCTTCTGAGGCATCACCATATTCCAACAACAATGTGCCCTTCCTTCCCAGTGTCTGGAGCATGTGCTGGTCGCAGAATTGGCGCTGGAACTTGAGGCCTTTCGCAGATCCAATAATTAAATCAATGTTCTCATCCCTCGCCTCGACGAATGTTTGCTTGTCATCCTCTGTGTCAACCACATTGCTGTCGTCTTTATCATCATCGGTGTCCCATTCCGGGGACACATCCGCAGCCACATCATTGTGTACCCTGCCAACATCCTCGGGATACCTGTCCTGCATGGAAGCATCATCTGACAATGGCTGCAATGATGGATGCACCCAGAATGGCGCAGTCCACTGGTGTTTGACCTCAAGGAAGAACACCGGAGGCGCCGGCTCCATGCCTTGGATGACATGCTTGCAAATGAGAAACTGCAAGACTGGGAGGGATGGACAGGTACCAGGTATACAACCCTTTTTTTCGCATCTGTCTTGTATGCGGGGCTCATCGGGAGCATTACAGGTGTCCTCTCGAGCCACTGCCATGCACGCTTGAAGGCCTTGCGCCAGCACGGCAGCTCGCGGTACTGTCCAGTGTTGGTAAGGATCCGGCCGAGCTTCAGATAATAACTTGGTGTTAACTTGACAATTAAGATCCATGCAAGCAAGTTGCAGCACGGCATATGAAAATAGTGAAGAAAGTTAGACTCACGACCAGTCTGCCTACAGAGTGCAGCAAATGTGGCGAACACTGTTGCCGTAGGCAGACTGGTACTATTCGGAGCTGTCAATTGAGACGGGCCTGAGTTTCAATTTTTTGAGCGGTGCCGATCACGGCATCACACTGACTGAGCCTTGCCATCAATTTCGATGCAACTTTGAGTCTTATGTACAGGCCGCTCAGATACCCATGGATAATTCTGAGGAGAAAGAATTTAAGTAAAGAAAGCTCGACAGCTTCCACCTCTTTGCATTTTATGTAACAGAGTTAGATTGAGCCCAGGGCGGACGGCATCAAAATCCCGCCTGTGCCTTTTGTTTGGTCCAAATAGTACCTGTCTGCCTACGGCAAAGTGCTTGCCACATTTTTGCCAGTTGTAGGCAGACTGGTTACGAGTTTAGGAGAAAGTCGTGTTTGATACGGTGCCAGCTACGACATTTGTGAGTGAATGGTGCTTTGCTCCAGACGCGGGCACTTACTGGCTTTCCAGGATCATCAAGACTGGTATTTATGGATGTATGGACTGTGCCGAGAGCTCCCAGCATGAGCTCCTGTACCAGTTCTCCCAAAGGTAAGCCCACACCTCTCAGAGTCCATGCTCGATACAGAATTTGTACATTTGCAGGACTGCCCACCGCTTAATCCCTTCAGGACTCGGATGAATTTCGTAGTTATGCCACGATTGCCGTTGCGATCCCCTGCAAAGTCATCCATTAGCTTAAGCCTTACCTCTAATGCCACGACCAGTCACCCAATGAAATTTCTCATCTTATAGGACGGATCTTATCAGCGAACTTTGCTTGCTTAAGAATCTAATCAGACCCGGTCCTTATAATTAATTTTATAAATATCCCTATTTTCGTGTGATCTATGGACGTCTATGAGCCATTATAAGTGCTGTAGCTATGGCAATCAACACTGCGGCTTTGGGAACTATGACCGATTATGAGTGTCTATATATTTGAACCACCCCTCTCCCGCCTTTCTATATTATTGGTCCATTCATTATATCGTCTATGAGCTCTATATGTGTCTATATGTATCTATATGGCAACTTCAGTTTTTCCTGATGTGGCCTGTGCAGACGGCTTGGTAGTGCGGCCTGCTCTCGTCTGCACACCAGCCACGGTTGCAGACGGAATGTTCTCCTGCTCCCTTGCCCCCATCATCGATGTTGCCCTACGCTTGCGCGCGCCGGCGCAGCTGCGGCCGCAGTGCCATTATCCGAAGTTTCTTGAAGCGGACGCAGGCCCCTCGCGGTCAGCTCGTTCTTGCCGTCTGCGGCTAGCGGCGACGCGTCCGGGGGAGCGGACACAAGGGCTGCACGAGCCGGTATCGTAATCCGAAGGCCGTTGGCCATCATCAACGTTTGCGACTGCTGGGAGGCGAGTACTACGGGTGTAACGGAGGCGGGTAACAAGGGTGTAACGAGGTCGGGTACACCTCCCTCGTACTGCGCTCCATCCGCCTGTCCTGCCGGAACGAAAGCGATGTCGATGAAGGAGAATTCGGCATGCGCACGGCCGGGATAGTATGGTGTAGTCGAGAGCTTCCCGCTCGCAAGCCGAATGCGTACCCACCAATAGAGGCTAATCTTCGCGTTCCAGACGTCCTTCAGCATGCCGATCTCTGCCATGTCATTGTCGACATGCGTGAACCGAGCTTCGATGCCGTACGTGTCACGGACACATTTCGCCTGCCATTGTAAAACAGGAGTCAACCGCGATCTAACGATGCCGCCACACGCCATCCATTCGTGCTTCGATTAATGACCGACAGCTTGCATGGAAGTTCTGGATCCCTGCAATACGACCGAATCGCGTGTACTGTACCTACTACCGACATGTATGGAAACAACGGTCACGGTCACGGACGGGTCCGTTGCGTTGCCCAAAACATTCAATGTCCCGGTCACGATTGGGCTGTTGCCTACTGAGGTCGTTGTCTCAGTTAAGGCAACAACATTCCCCTCTAGGCCGAAAAGGAGGACGTTCTCGGCACACGATATATTCAACCCTCGAGGACCAAAATTGCTGAGCGGTAGATGGAAGGGTCGTAAGTTCTTGAATCTTGGACGATGTCACCTTCTTTCTCGTTCAAGTAATCACAGCGAAAATTGGCCGGTTTCGGGGCGACCGAAAATAAACCTGAAACCTATTGCAAGAGGTTTCAGATTCATTTTCGGCCGCACGTAAACCGGTCAATTTCCGCTGTGAATATTGCGAGGGACATTTTTACGCTCTTGCCGGCACGAAGGGCCTCGAGGCTGCCTGTGAAATATTTTTTCAACCAGTAAAGCCGCCATGTCGGCGGCGTCACCTAATTATATCTCTCACAACCACTATAAGATCACAGCGCTTTTGTGGGAGGAGCAACGGAGATTTTATTTTCGTCAGTGGCGCGGAAACCTTGTACTCATTTTGACGATGGTTTTCTATGTCGTTCATGCCATCGCTGCCCTCGCGGTATTGGTGATCTCCACTGCTGTGGCACTGCCGCCGGTATATCCATCCTGTTCTCCCTTGCTTTCTCATTTCTGATCACATATTAGCCGGCCTGCGATTGTCAGGGCACGAACTTCACCGATAGCCAGTTCCTGTGCGGCGACGTCCGCCTTGGCCCCGACATTCTTCCCGCCACTGGGCCGGTCGCTACGTTGCTTACCAACTACCACCGCCTGGGTGGCCTCTGCCCGGGTGATTTCCTCGCAAAATGGACGTTCCCAAATGGATCCTATAAATTCCCTCCATTCGACGGCTTCCAGCTCTCGACATCCGACATGCCGATCGAGGGGAATCAGCTCCTCCTCCCGGGAATGCGGCTCGATCGATTCGGGAGCGAGCGTGGCAGGTTTCTTGCCCCGGCCGACACGCCGTTCTCGCAGCGCTCGTTGCCGCCCTCTAGTCTCGGGCCGCCCGCCGTGTATCATGTATATCAGGTGGAAAAGGATTTGACGGCGCTTTCGGGGGAGATCGCAGGGTGGTTCGGCCAACCTGGACAGGGCACGCAGTATTTTGTCAATATGACAATCCGAGACTTATTGGACGCCGAGATTTTGGTCGAGGTAGAAAACTGAGCGTGGTGATGCTTTCGGACAGAAATCATTGAGTCGATCATTTTATAGGCTATGTTGTCACCGATTTCAACCATTTGTTGGTACTTTACACGTCGAAAGTTCAATGACTTGCGTACGGCAACGTAGTACCCGGCCACATTGTTACTTTTTCTGTAGACAGGCTGGTCACGAGCCCACCGAGATGCATGAAGACAGGATGTAATGGAAGCTTCAGATCATTAGATACATTTTCGACCTGGGCTTGGGGAGGAGAGGGTGCATGGGTCTTTTCGGGTATTACGTATCAGAAGGGAAGTCCTGCCAGAAAGTCGGCCGCAGTCTGGATTTGCGCCCCGACCGTTCGGCTGGCTGCCGAGCTCATTCGGCGTCCTCTCCAGCGCCTCATTTCGTCTCCGGTGTTTCGTCGCTTGCCTGTTTCGAATTCACGTAAACGGCGGAGGTCCTGACTCAGACCAATGCAAAATTGAGGTGGATTGAAATATCAAAACAAGCACACTGATGCCAGCCCAATGAATGTTCCTCGTCGGCCAGGTCGGAGTTTTGCACACATTTTACAGTTCCTGGCAAACATTACAGCCTTGGATTGAATGAATTTTGATTTCTCTACTGTGGCCCTTTGCCTCAGGAGAATTCTGGAGAAATTCACGCATATTGGAGGGGAAGTGACCTTTAAACTAGCATGTGCACTGGCAGTAGCTTCAAATCAAATTCTGCACTAAGACGCGAGCATCCGCGTTGAGTTAATTTCATGCTGAGTCTTATCTTGAGCTGTGAATTAACATGGTGAACTCGGAGACTCCGAGTCCGCACTACGAGAATTCGGTCGGTGTCTTGACAACTAGACAATGTCATCCAGCCTCGAAATCATGGTGGAATAAATAAATAATGTGAGTTTGAGACCCGGAGACTCGAGAGATAATTCATATGTACCAAGATTGAGGCGCTGCCATGGCAGGAAAGGCGAGTGAAAGCTTAACACCGGCTCCGGATCAGATTCGGGGCTGATAGGCCGTCGGCACGACGTTCCGACCCTATTCCCGACGTGAGCGGGACAGCTTCCGTTGGCGCCGCTGCTTCTTGATGCCAAGCGAAAAGACCCATGCACTATATACTCTGGGTTTGGGTTTGGGCTTTGCGGCGGACTGGCAGAAAGTCGACGTGGAAGGGAGAATGGGGGAAGGAAGCCCCGGGAAGATCCGATCAACGATAGCCGGATCCGCGGACCAGCCCAACTTGAACAGGCCCCCGGTCACTCGGGTGTATATCCGCTTTTCTCTCTCATGAACGACTGATTTACTCTATGAAATTCGCCTGCGGACCGTTGTTTTACTCTATTTCGGACCAAGAGTTTGAAAAAGTGCGTTTTCGTCGTTCCCAGGCCCAATTTTTCGCTCCCGGGCTGCTCCCGG
Organism: Mycena rosella; assembly: GCA_029378255.1. Taxonomy (NCBI): domain Eukaryota; kingdom Fungi; phylum Basidiomycota; class Agaricomycetes; order Agaricales; family Mycenaceae; genus Mycena; species Mycena rosella. The sequence continues at coordinate 55,086 of JARKIE010000389.1, read as the reverse complement.
CCCTTCCCCGCATGCGCAACATCCCCCCCAACGATTCGAGGATTCAATTGTGCGCTTATAAAACATATGAATTATTTCCTCCCCCGCGGCCCCGCTGTCTTCTGTTTCCCCGCCTGAGCTGCGCTCCCTGGTGCCTTGACAAGTTTCTTGCCGATGCTGGCCGTCTGTTTTTGTTTCCGGGATGTTTTCTTCGTGCGCCGTTATGAGCATCTGACACTTGTATGAGCACGTCCTTGTAGATCTTGCCGGCGCAAATCCATTGGACGGCATCGAACGGAACATCCGTGTCAAGTACGATGAAGTCGGCCATCAGAGAAGCGAAATGGGAGCAGTGAAAATTTAACGGTTTGTTGTAGGCTGTTGCTTCGTAATTTGCACCGGCTCCAGATCGCGCAACCTGTCGACCGAATGCCGACCTGACTGACGGCGGGCGCGTGAGGTTTCCAAGCGGTTTCAGAGCGGTTTCCAGGACAAAAAAATTCACGCTGCGTGCGATTTACTCTATGTAGGACCGACTTTTAGGTGTCTAGAGCTATTTTACTCTATTTAGAGGTCCGACATGGGGGTCATTTGGCCACCTTGATTTACTCTATCGCAGACCGATATACACCCGAGTGACCAGGGCCTACTTGAACTCGCATTGACGCTGTTCAACCTCAAGGCTCTTGCGGCAGTTTTCCTGCCCTCATTAGTGTTACGCATGCATATGGGTAATCTTGCAGCCCAAGTCGGTTGATGTACCAGCTTCAACCATCCAAAACAATTGAATTCCCGCATGAACTCCCGCATGAATTCCCCAGAAGCACCTCATACCCAATTCTTCAGACTTGTTCGGTGTACTCGTGTATATGCACGGACATCATCTTGTTTTCTTCGGCATTTTTTCAGAATTTTGTTGCATTCTAGGGGCATTCCTGCCGATCTTGATTGGTGCCCGTGTAATCATGCATCAGCAGTTCCAGCCCTTTCCTCCGGTTGTCACTAATGCCTGTCACTTTTCCAGCTCAATTTGGGACAGACAGAGGGACTTTTAATCGGGTTTGAACGCACCTATGTTTTTTTCCGACACCCCCCCGAATCTCCACCTTCATCCAGTCTGCCTTCTGCTTCGAGGTGCGTAACAAATCTAATGAAGGGTAATCAGCAGGACAGTATGCAGGGAGAGAAAATACGCACTGACAGGGTCGCAGCCCGCGATTGCGAACACCTCGAGCTTCATCCCGACTTCCCCCGTATCCCACTTCTTACGCGTCGCAATCGGCATGTAATTCTCGAGCTCGGTGCTCGTGAAGTACCACTCGGGCGCCATGTGATGATGATGATGATGATGATGATTATTCATTTACGTTGCTGTACGTGGTCAGGAGTGACTAAGACAGCTGTACCTACATGGGTAAGGAAGGGTAACGAGTATGGGGTGGGCTGAATAAGGGTATAAGTAAACGGAACTCCGCGTTGTTCCGCACAATGCAAAAAAAACCCTTGATGCCCGCTCACGCCCCAAGGGAAGACATCTGAAATATAGTAGGTTAGCCTCTGTTGGCGGACAAGATTAAAAAAGCGCCCACCAGCATTTTCATATTGCGCACAACGTTCGCGACATCCTGAATCTTCCCAATGGGCCCCGACCCCACGTGCGTGTGCCTTCAGATTTCGAAAAAACTAAGAGTGTTAGATTAGTTCTTCTCTCGTTTAATTCATATGAACTTACCTTCTATTGGTCCATTGGCACAAGGATGCCAGTAGACTCCCTTTAATGGGACGGTGCCCGTAAGGATCCTCCACGTCCTCCCATGCCCCCGACAGGGCATTTACGTCGGGGATCCCGACAAGGTCAGAAATAAATCTCTATGAAACCACTTTAGCTTGCCCAAAGTCAAGTAATAAAATACTGGACCTACCGTGACTAGGGCTATTGTGAGGCAACAATTCTCGACATAGGGGTGAGTTTTCAGCCAATTCTCGACCTTGCAAGCAGTGTCGGGAATTGGCCAAAAACTCACAAAAAAGGTCGAGAATTGGCTGAAAACTCACCCCTACATCAAGAATTGTTGCCTGGGTCGAGAGATCAATGTTCCTGCTTGCGAGGTCGAGAATTGGCTGAAAATTCACCCCTGCATCGGGAATTAGCCAAAAGCTCACCCTTACATCGACAATTGCTGTAGTCCACAAGTCACAGTATATTCTATTGTTAACCTTAAGCTTTTCAATTGTTCAGTGAAAGATTTGAAACCAAATCTTTGTGATTTTTCTCTGCCGCTGTTTCAGAAAATTCTTGAACATTTTACATTTTTCACTCTGATTCCCTGCGTGGAGTGGCTTCGCTACCCGGTTCGATACCGCTTAGCCATTCCACGAGAGGAGCGCTTGTGTCAGTTCTGCCAAGATGCAGTTGAGGACGAGGTCCACGCCCTTCTGGACTGCGCCTGCCATGCTCCGCTAACTGCCCTTTGTCAAACATTTCTCAAGGAGGCATTCACCTGTGACACTGTTTTGGAACCAGCGTACACGCTGCTTAGCCACTACGATTTTCTACGGCACCTGGTGTCTTCCAGAGGGGCGCGCACCTGTACCCGTTTTGGTCATTGAATTCAAAGTACTGCATGCTGGCAGCAACGGCGGCGCCAAGATCCATGGAGAAGAGGCGGAAAGGAGCCAACTCAGCCAAGAGGACCACAGAGGGCTGGTATAGGGGACTAAAGTAAAGAACTAAAAGGAACGCACCTAGTTGTCGCTGCACTGGCCTCCTCAGCTTGGGCCTCTCGTTCTCTTGCAGGTCATCCTTCCCAAGTAATCCTCCTTCTGCTGAGCTTGGATTGGCGCTTCGGCTTCAGCCTGGGCTCGGGCTTTGCGGCAGACCGTCAGAAAGTCGTAGTCGACGTGGAAGGCAGGAACGGGCCAAGGAAGCCCCGGGAAGATCCGATCAACGATAGCCGGATCAGCCTAACTTGGAACTCGCGTTGACGCCGTTCAACTTCCAGCACACTGTTGCAAGTGGGCGGGCCTGAAATTTAATTTACTTCTAGCACTTTCAGTCCCACGGATTTTGTAACCTAAAGTAGTAGAATAAAATTAAAATTTGACTGCCCCGAAACCCATTCGGAAGCCTATGATTTAGATTACAGAAAAGTTCAACTGAAATTGAAAACCGAAATTATTGGTATTGGGATTGGAAACAAGGTGCATGAGACTCTGTCTCTCAATTGCACTGAAATCAAAGCCGGAACTCAAAATGTCCTCTCTCATTTTAGCTGTCCCGAAACCTGTTGTAATCTGAATTGTAGGCTTCCGAATGGGTTTCAGGGCAACCGACTCACAATTTCATTCTACTACTTTAGGTTACAAAATCAGTGGGACTGAAAGTACTAGATGCAAATTAAATTGCAGGCCCACTTACTTGTAATTTGACACTTGGGTGTTCAAATTCCACCTGGGTGGGCCCTAAATATGACATTCATCAGTGTGAAGGTCCTTCTGGTAGTTTTCCTGCCCTCATTCTTGTTATCTACGCATATGGGTCATCTTACAGCCCAAGTCGGTGGATACACCAGTTTCACTCCAGCTTCAACCATCCGAAGCAATTGAATCCCAGCATGAATTTCCAGAAGCACCTCATACCCGGTTTGTATATGTACGGACATACCTATAGATCCACGCGCTTCGGCATTTCGCGCGGCCGCCTCGCACGGATATCAATGTCGTCCGCCGGGTCATTGTCCCGAAATTTGCGCTTGCTGGATCCGCTGGGGGGATCGAGGTGCACGGCGATGGGATTGGGCGGGCAGGGAGGTGGTGAGGCCACGGGAATGAGAGGGAGGGGGAAGGAGGTCCATATAGATGCGGGTGGCGTTGTGAATTGTGCGCGGGAAGGCCCCGACACTACGCCGCAATCACTACCGTGTGCAACGTCGGGGTGTGCGAAGTAGGATGGGGTGGAAGGCTGGAGTGGTGGGAGGTGATAGGGCTGATCACGGAAAGGAAGCTCGAAATTGAAATTGTGGCTGCTGCGGGGGTTGTGGGCGGCAACTTCAACGAGATGAATCAAAGCTCTCGTCAATGGCATACACTGCGTTCAGCGGGTCCCCAAACACGGCATCGTCTACCCGAACGCACAACTGCGGATCCCGGTCTATTTCGGTCTACTGGGCTAGATCGGTGTGATCTCGGTCTCCTAGGCACCGCCTAGAACAGCCTTCGATTAGCCGAACGAGGGTCAGCGTAAGTGCCCTCGACCGACGTGTCTACCTCTGCCTCGGCAACTTTGCCGTGTTCGCGTCGAGGTGCCGCCCTTTCGAGCACTTCGAGCTCTTGTAAGGAAGTGTGCCCGGTGGGTTTGCCTTACATGTAATCTGATGTCCTCGTGTCCGCTTATTATGCTTCCGCTAAGTTAAACTTAGTGATTTTGTGGCGACGTGCACTCCAATGGCAATGGTTGCGCCAGCCTTGTGCTGCTCTCTCTTCCTGAACCCCCATGTGGATATATAATTGAGTTGTATGAATTGTTGCTAGGTATTACCGTCAACAATCTGAAGTAAAAAGGGCACCAGTGCAAGCGGCACGCATGGCCGAAATAGACAGCGTGGGTTGATATGGGTCTAGTCCGATCAGCCCGCTTAGACCCGTGTGGCCACGTGGCGCGGAGGTGATCTAAACATACATGGCCGTTTAGGCCCGCCGGCTCCCGCGTAGCCGCCTAAACGCAAACTGTGTTTACAGACCCGCTGAACGCAGTGATACCCTTGCGCATAGGCGCTAAAGTAATTCTTCTGATAAGCGGCCAGTTAGGCATCACGTTCAGAGATCATGTTTCAAAGGATTGATCGCAAAGTTGCAGAGGAAAAGAACGATTCTTAATTAAAAAATTAAGGAATCGTAATAGATGCTCTCAAATGGTAGCCGAGCTCCTACACCAGCTTGAATGCACTAAATTGAAATCCTCACACCAATTCCGCGGAAATACCCCCAATTAGTGAAATAAATTGCTTATGACGACTCTAGACTCGAGATCATCGGGCTATACTTCACCTGTGGTTCAATAGTCAGTGTTTCACCATGATGGTGCACATCATTGATCCGTACGTTCCGAGCACTGTATTCACGGCTTGATTCGGGCTTGCCTTCCACCTCCATGTCACAACCGTCAATGTAATATATTGTCGTGTGCATTACATGGAATCATTCCTAAGTCTTTCACAGCACTTACCCCATCTTGACATAGACGCGATTGCTTCAGATGAAGTAGGGACCTGTCAGTCAGGTGCAGATAGGCATATCACAAGGCATAAGGCAAGCATGCGTTCTATAGCAGTACAATACAATTGAACCGCTAGCCTGATTTTCCCCTTTGTTAGGACCTTCCTGCGTTCGTTCACTTGGAGCATCACCATCTGTTTCCTTGTTTCAGGATAATCCTCATTGTCACTGCTCGCCAATCAAATTATTTGTTTGCCATGGGATTTTTGGTGCATCGGATAAATGTATTGCTTCCTTGGCGGTCCTGACTTTGAATGTGTTCCACAAACGATTATCAGCTTCAAATTCGGATCAAATAATAGCTCACCTTTGCGATTGAATCATCAAGCAACATCAATGTTCGGAGGACCACCTTGCATATATGTTTGTCTTCCTTGCCCAGTAGTCACTGACAATGTAAATATTTGTGCCTTCTACCAAGCACAGTTGCCTACTTCCTTGGTGCAGGCCGGACCAGGACTACTTGTTCTGAGCCACCCCAATCTGGATGGTGATGGTGAGGCCAGACGAGATCTTTGTGTAGCCTATGACAGGCAATTGGCGAATATGGCGTGCACCCTCGAATCACAGGGCATGGATCCTGAAACATATGTAATCCAACCTTCCGTTTGTTTTTGGCTTGCTGATAATTGATAGCAGGCAATGAGATCAGCCTACACACGAACATAGACCGCACCATTGCGGTTGGATCCGCATTTTTCGCAACTGTGATGCTTGTTGTCTTGGATGGATCCAATACTGATGTAGACACATTCTATGTTTTACATGCATTAGAGTACGACACTGCTCTCACAGATCATCTCTAATTATGTATCCACTTTGCGATGCTCACTTGGCTTATAAACAGCAATGCATGCACCCATACTCCAGTGGCAATGTTTAAGTGAGCTCATTGAATAGCTGCAAAGAAAATGCAATGAAGTGTGTTTGGCTGGTAAGATTGTTGCGGAATGGATGTGCAAAAAAAAAAAAAAAACTACAAGTGCGAGTTTGCTGGGCCATGCCACTACACCAAAGAGCTCATGAGTACTGTTGCTCTGGAGGAGAATATATGGGGCCAAATATACTCCGGACTTAACTTCACACTTTACACCCACAACTGTCTCAACCCAACAGTACTTAAGACATTGTGAACATTCAGGTTGTGCCAAGGCAATCTTGAAGTGGTGCTACATTTAAAACATTATACTTGAAATCATTCAGCCATGCCTTCCACATTGATATTGCTATATGTAATCAATGTTACATTATATTGGGGTTAAATTGTAGGTGCTCTTCAATCCTGTCTAATATGAGTTGGCTGCCATGTCAATTGTCAAGTATTTCTCCATTCTTATGGACCGAGGAAGGATTACAGAATTTGAAGACACCGGTCAAATGTACACTCCACAAAGGTTTCAGCAATGATCAGGTGAAATGGATTCACCAAATATCAGGATGAATCGGGCAGTGTTGGGATTCAACAAGGATTAATAAGGATTAATAAGGATTAAACAAGGATTAATCATGATTAAACAAGGATTAAACATGAACTTCATGGATGAGTACAAGGGACACCCACTGGTTGAACATTTCGAGTTTTTCACTGAAAAAATAGGTGAAAATTTCAAGTTATTTTCAGTACTTTTTGCACTTGAAACCAAGGTGAAAAATGCGAAATAATATTCATGATATTTCCTGTAAGAATAACACCATTATTTTCACCACATTTCCATCCAAGAATGATGGTGAAAAATTCAAAACTTATTTCACCAAAAATTCATGTATATTGACAGGTGAGAATGGGGGTGAAAAAGCCAAAACCTTTTTCATCGAAATTTTCATGTGGAAAAGGATAAAAAAATGAATGATAAACTTGGTGAAAGGTGGTGTAAAACTTGAAATGAAGTAAGAATGTTTTCACACATTTTTCATCATCTTTTGTTTAATATTTTTCACTGAAAAATGTGGTGAACAAGATATGACATATAATACCACATTTCTCAACATTAATACAGATGAAAAAGTCAAAATGTTTTCTTATTGTTTTCCGCAGGGAACGCAGGTGAAAAATGTGAAACAGCATTGAAGAATTCAGATGGAAACATTAAGATATCCTTTTGACATTTTACGCCCACAATGATGATGAAAAATGTGAAATGACATTCAACAATATTACAAGACAGAAGTTCGAAAATTTCCACTGGAAAATCTGTGCAAAATCCAAAACTTTTTTCACCAATGTTCTCACTAGAAAACCTACCAGAAAAAGTCCTGAGAAGATTTTAATGTTTTCCCCTGATGTTTTGGTGAAACATTGCTGTGACAGTTGAAAGATGTTCATCAGTTTTATCACTGAAAAACTTGTGAAATTTTTCGGCGAAAAAGTTGGTGCAAAGCAATTCAATTTATGAGTGAAGAATGAATGAGAAATATTTTCAATTTTTCACAAGTTTTTTGCCGAAAAAACAGGTGGAAAACCTAAAAGTTTGTTTAGCACTTTTTCATGGAACTATCAGTGAGAAATTTGGTGAGAAATGTTTTGAATCTTTCAGAGGTTTTCGCTGAAAAAGTAGGTGAAAAACTTGAAACTCGGCAGCAGCGCACCACGGTGGTGATTCCTGCTTGAACCTCGGCAAAGCAGGGTGTATTCGCGAGAGTTGGTCGAAAATGCATGGCTGTGGTGATTCCTGCTTGAAACTCGGCAAAGCAGAGTGGATTCGCGAGAGTTGGTGTAACGATCTGTTACTAAATTTGAGGGTTGTTTCTGCTTATTGTGCTGGCGAGTCTTGTAGGTTTGTCGGAGTCCCGGTATGACGTAGTGTTGAACTCGGCCTCCAAGAATACCCGGAAGCCGTGAAGTCCTTTATTGCTCGCTCTAGATCCAAGGGATCTTAGTCGAATTGAGGGGAATATGGAGGATATGAGAAAGATATGAGAGCTCACGGAGCTCGGGGAGACTTGAGATAGTCCGAGGTACCACGGGTGATCCGCGGTGAGCACGCTCGAGGTGCCTAGAGATGAAGATAAGGAGGCACGAGCTCCCGAAGCAGCCCGACAAGTCTCACGAGGACTTTCGGGTCAATGCTTGAATATATAGCGCGTAGTGCACCTGAGGAGCACACAGTCCACCGTCCAGAGGCCTTTCGAGGGCTGGAAGTGGTTGTGTCGATAAAATATTGATTGATCATGTGATACGGGTACGTGATGTAACTACACAGTTGATCATGTGACTATAAGCATTCATGAAAAGAGAATTGAATCGTAACTGGAGATTACCATAAACAATGGTATAACCATCTGTTACAGAGCCCCCAATCTCCAGGTGCGAGATATGGATAGGTTCTGCTGGTCATAAGTGAAAAAAGAAAGAAAGAAAGAAAGAAAATGTTCAAAATTTCGACCGAAAAAATCCCCTCCCCGAGTCCATTGCTGCTATGCCTCCGGTTACGTCCTCCGCAAGCTCCGGAGTGTCCATTCCCATTCCATAGCCCTTGTATCCCTCTGGCTCTGCTCACTGCATCCCTTTCAGGTCTCTTCCATGCTCGGGAGTAGTTGTACCTATACCCCTTGCCCCCCAGCAAAAAGCCCGTAGATGTGCCCCCAGACTGAAGGGTGCAAGGAAATGCCCCAATGAGTTGGAGCTTTCAGTCTGGCGTTTGCCCACAGAAAATTCTGGCATGTGGTGGGTGGGGAACCATCAAGTTCACCAGTCGGAACGGTAAACAAGCTGGCAGTAGCAGCAGGGAGATGGGTGACGGTGCAGAGCGTAACACGCGCACTGAATGCGGTCGAAGGACGAATCCAAATCCGGCTTCTCCTGTGGGCTTCTGCGAACGAGAAAGGACAGTGCAAGTGCAATTTGAATCAAGCACCCACGCAGCCTTGAGTTGGAGAATGAGAAGGTGTTCGGCATACGGAGGATAATCCCTGGACCTGCGATGTAACCAAATTCAAATTCCATGTACGAAAGCGCCGAGGAGGGAAGAAGACATTTGGGCATTTGGAAATTGAGGCTTCTTGAGTGTGGAACTAAGCCCGAGAGCGCGAGGCGAAATTGAAAGCGTGAGAAATTTGGGGTGAGGATGGAACGAGACGAATGAGGTAGCATTGCGTGTGCCAGGACGCATGACCAAAAGTGGCCGATGATGTGGGTTGTTTGGTCTTTGATTTGGTCAGCCAAACAGCTTCCCGACCTCATGGCTGCCGGCACGTATCGCCGCCCATCATCTCCAACTCCTGCGCCGGATACACGGCGTGCAGCCGTTCTTGTGCATCTGCGCGCGCCACGAATCTGAACCAGTCAAATCCGCCCGCTGCATGCCACAGCTAGCAGTGGGACACGGCGGACATGTTTTGCCTCGAGGCGACACGCTCCCAAGAGATGCAGAGTACAAGATTTGAAGCAGCATGATCCAAGGTGTGTGCTTCTTACTCCAAGAGGTGCTTGCAAGCGTACTAAATCCTGCGCTGCTGATACTCCAGGGCTCGGCCATTTGTCTGAGCCCTCTTGTGGTGCACTGGTTCTCCAGTTTCCAAGTACTTGGCAGCCAAATCTGGGACTGCTAGTGCACGGAGCTGCTTTACGCCGAACCTTTGGCCGAACCGATGCCGAAAGCATGCGACCTACTGAAGCTTCGAGCAGTAGTACGCACGATTAACCTTTTCGAAATGGTGCAGAGTCAAGCAATCGGAGATTTTGGTTCTTAAGTGCGTAGTTATCGCTCCGCGTCCGTATGAACGGCGCAGCCCGATGTGACCGGAGAGCACAAGCGAAGTGCTCGCTCAGCGGCGCATGCGTGGGGCCATTGAGCATGCGCCACACTGCATCGAGAGCTGCTCTGACAGGTGCTCCTTCCCGCAGGCATACTGCAATGCCACATAGACTTTATATCTTGCAGGGCGCTCCTTTTGCGATGGGAGAATTTTGCTTTTCGTAGATGGATATGAATAATGAAAATTGGCACGTCGAAATGGACTAAAGTCCCTGTGCAAATCTGGAGATAGCTGCCTGAAGGAGGCCCGAGGGCACAAAGTGCGCCAGCGCCGTGAGCCAAAAGTGGAAGAGAACCGCGGCGGTTGTTTGTCCATTGATCATCGTGCTGCCAAACCTCTTCTTTGGCTCTTCCTCTGGTTCCTCTCGCGTGTCCAAACTCCAAGCTGCTGGCCGACGACACGCATTGCTGTGTCCACACCTCCCGGAGAATTCCGAGTATCTAGCCCGCTGAATCCGATGTGGTCTCGCGATGCTCCGGCTCTCCATTTGCAAGCACTTAGCAGCCACCTAGCAGCGGAATCTCCGCGCAAAACTGCCTGCACCGAATCGATGCGCTGAATCGATGCCGAATACACTTCGAAGATCTTACTTTCAAGGTGTGTAGTTATGGCTCGCATTTGTGATCCCTTCTGACTCCTTCAGGTACCCGCTGCTGGCACTCAGCTGCACAACCAACTCCGGTGTCTCCTCGTACTTCGAGAGTCTCCCGTGCGTTGATGTGTGCGCCCGAAGCGAGCTCGAGGTCCGCCTGGATCGGACTGAGTGGGCTTATATTAGTGCAGCGACGCTGCAGCGCTCAAGATGGGCGTCTGGTGTGCTGGAGCGAGATGGTGCGGCCCATGGTGTCGCGCAGCTCGGGGGGCACGGGGACGCGGTAAGGGTAGTTTGGGACATGCAGGATGTCATCCGAGATGGTGCGGGATGTAGCTGACTCAGCTGGTGGGTGAGGGGGACAAGCAATAGGGCAACACCAGGCCTCGTCGTCGCCGCAGTCGCAGCACTCGCCTGGCTGCTGGGCGATGAAGAAGCTGATGTTGTGGCCCTCGTGGTCCGTCGCATGGAAGCAAGCACGCAGCTGTCGTCCAGCGTGCAGTCTCTGTGCGAAATTAGACCCAGAAATCCACAATCCCAATGCACTTGCACCGGGAAAAAAGCTCTCGCCCTTCTTGAACCCATGGCCCGCTGCACGGCCGCCCAGGGACCACCAGCTCCTCCTTCCCCGCCCCACAATACCCAACCTCCGCCTGGACCTCGTTCAGCAGCACGTACATCGGCAGCCCCTCTTGCGCCACCGGTAGAAAATGGTGCATGTGCGGGGCCCCAGAACGCGGAACACGCTGCACAGCTCGAGGAGCACATCCGCGCACACTTCGTAGTCGAATTTGTACTTGCGCGAACTCGGCATCGTCTCGAGGGAGAAGCGCAGGTGCGAGATCGACTCGGGCGGCTGGTCACGCGACGGCAGGAACTTGGAGGGGAAGAACGATGTGAGTCCGGACATTTCGAGGTTGTCGCAAACGGCAAAGAGTCTTTGTGGTGCGTACCGAAATCCCGCTCAGGCCGGCGCCGGGCGCACCTCTCTAGAGTAAGTACATACGTGTGCAATGATTTGGTAATGATGTCTTGTCAATCTAATCCCGAGTTCAATGGCCGCAGTGCACATTCACGTCACTGGACCAAACCTTTCTGACCATTGATTACTCACTGCCGAGCCTTGAATACGCCAATCATTGAACATGCTTTAGGAGGCCAACTAATTTTGTACTGATTTTTTCTGTCAATTTTGATTCAGTTGCGCAACAGTTGCGTGGAATCTTCATCTGCTTACAAACTTTGTGCCATCATTTTCTGTGCTGTGGCCTGTTTGGGCAAGTCAGATCTAGATGCGGAATAGGAACTCAGGAAGCTTGTCACCAAAAACTGCGAATAACTTTGCAGAATGTGCAAGAATGTCAGCAGAATACATTCGAAGATTCCACCCATTAACCTCCCACACCATCTCCGACGTGTTGATGGTTCCCACCGCATATTCGATTTTGTTTGAAAAATTGTAGAAAGCGGCATTGCTCAGGTATTTGATACTGAATATTGAGCAGACTGGCCCTTGTTGTAATAGTTTTTGCGAAGCGAGGTGGTGCGCGACTTGTTTGTCTTCGAATTACCAACCTCGTTCCAGAACTGCTTCCCCAATAACCAGGAGCTGAGATGATGACCGTGTTGTGGCTGCCACACGGCTGTTCATTGTCCCGCAAGCCTCCTACGGTATATCCACGACAGGTCCGACATATTAGCTGGAGTACGATTCACTTGGGCTCCTAAGGCCCTAAATAGCAACTGCTACACGCAAATGGAATTCCAATCCTTCCAGGAATGCCTCGTAATCCATATCACCACAATGTTTGTCTCAGACTCGGATAAGCGGTTCTCAGGTAATCATAATTTGTCCAGCTAATACGATACTAACACCGCTTGCCCATCTTCAGCTGCACCCATGACATGTTGAACATTCCGACAACCACTCGACAACCCATGCATAACTTCTGCGGAGCTATCCCCAATTATACGCGGTGCTCCGACAAAAGTGCGTAGAATCTGGGTGTTAATCTCCAGCTCCTTCAGATGCGCCTGGACATCCCAAATCTTTTTGTGGATAGTTCTCGTTTGTGATCGGGCGGCGGTGAGGATTCTGAGGCGTGCCCGAGCACCTGCTATAAGGCTTCGATTGCCTCCCAGATACGACCAGATCCCAAGGAGACAGTCGATTTCGTGTTTGATGAGCTGCCTTGTCTCCGTAAATCGAGATTTGGCAGTGTAGACGTGATGATCCAACGCCCCCATGCACTCCGATGTTTGGTTGCCGGAATATGCGAGGTCATGAATATAGAGGTCGAAAGTTGTGAGTGTGCGATGAAATGCAATTTTTGCTTCAGCCCGATCACGTTTGGGAAGCCAACCGGGCGATTCTATGATAGAAAATGTGAAAGCTGCAGAGTTGATGACGCTGTGAATAACTGAGTGACATGGGACAAAGATCCTGTTGGGGGCTCACAGTTTTAGTGCTCCAGAGAGTCGAGAAGCATACTTCTGGACCTCATTTTTTACAGGCTAAACCCGTCTCTGCCACAAGCTGCAGCTGGTCGAAGAGGAGCTCATGCTTTTTCAGACCCCTTTGTTCAACCATCAAGGTCAAATCATCCAAGGCCATCAGCAACTCGTGAATCTCGCTGATTACAGCCGGAGTGAACCTCTGAACTCTGGCGCTACTCTCCGCACTGGTCTCCCCCATGTTCTTACACCAATTGCTGCCCGAAATAAAAGGAGTGGCTGAACACCAGTGCCAATTAAGCGACAGTTGGACGGCCCGGCAGACATCCGAAGTGCGGAGAAAAGGAAGGGCGCAGAGTGGTGTAAGGATGGTAGATTGGAGCCGCTGAAGGGTGAGGAGGGAAACACATAGGACGAGAAGCCATACGACGGTGTTGCAGATAGGCATGATACCGGCGAGGAAGGTATAAAAATTGGGGAAGCCTAATATATATTCCTATGACATTTAACAAAACATGATAAAGGCGATTGTTCAGGCAAATTAAAGAGGAAAGGAATCAAAGAATAAACAACACCTTGGTGTATTGTTTTGCAACAGGCAAAGAGGAAAGGGACCAAAGAATATCCGTCTCGACAATGGCATGACGTATGGCCCTGGATGAATGGAAGATCTAGACGCAATTGCAAGGAAGACGATTTGACAACGACTCCGAGAGCGGAGACAGGCGCGTGCGACGGCACAATTCCCAACTCAAGGTTGGGCCTCCACCACCCTGGCACCGGTGAAGTTTGGGGGACTGCGCCAGTCAGATGGTCGATTTTGTTAGATCCGGAACGTGTCTGCGTAAAACAAACAAAGCAGCGACGTCTGCATTGATTGCAACTTTATGACTGAACATCCCGATTAGGGTTCTAATCTTTGTCTCTTTGTTCCGTCTACTGTTATTAAAAGCAGCCCGTCTCTTCCTTCTCTTGTTCTGTACTCTCATCTCCCACTACCATTTCAATCCCAATTCTCTGCTCTATACCCACCCATTGCCCATCTTATCCACTCCGCCATGGCTATTGAAAGGAAATTCGGACAATGGTAAGCCTCTCCGCGTTCTATAGACCCACTTGTCAAAAGTTTGAGGTTATCTGTCCAGGTCGTGCCAAGTTTTGCGAACGAAATGACTATCTCTCAAGTACCGGTCAACGATATTGTTGTCACCAACGTTTCTCTCGGCCCCGTCCTCTGCGGCGACGCTCGTAGCACCTTGATAATCCATCATGTGAATGCTCAGTCTCAGGGCAGCACCGAAAAAACCGTAGCAGCTGCTGTAGCCTGCCTTACTCCCGGCAAGGCAAGCCGCCTCTCAGTACTCCTTTCATTCTCGCAGTTATTTACTTATAATTTCTCAAGGTGAATTTGCTGCAGTTCATCTGATTCTGAACCGTGGGCAGCAGATCGCTCTGCAGGTTCAAGGAGACAAGTGAGCTCCTTGGCTGTATGTACGTTATCAAATCAATAACTTTCTTGCAGCGACGTCCATCTATTTGGACATCATTTGTGTAGGCTGTTGGCTTGTGCATAGCGCCCATGCTGATCTCCCATTTCGATAGCTTACCACAAACCGCTGCCCCCCTCGAGTGGAGCTGCTCAAGCAAACTCAAGCGCTGGGGCAAGTCTTATAATTTGATCAAGTCGTCCCTGTTTGACTCTAGATCTCTTGACGTTGACAGGCCTTCCACTCCCAATCGCGTTCCTCCCAAGGTAGCAGTGCAAGTTTCCGTCCGCCACTCACCTTCCCTATCCAGAGCAGCCAGGTACTGATTTGTTATCTGAGCGTCCTTTGATCTGACTGCGGTCCACAGCCCTTATCCTTGAAGCGCAAGCCTGGCCCTGAAGATGACAGCAGCTATGCCGATGAAGAAGGCGCAGACCGGGAGAGGTCTAAGGAGAAGCGATAACGTCATGATTGAAGTCATTGATATTCATTATTCATTCCTTTGGAAATCACGCTATAAAAATTTAACCTTGTACCTCGGTTTCTTATAAATGTCACAAAGTTAAATGAACCATTGTCATCTGGGAATGTGGGTTTCGATCTCCGAATAGGGCTGCTAACCGTCCCGTTTACGGAGACGGCCGAAAGTGCGACGAACCATACCGTAACCTGTACCGTAATCAAAATCTCAGAAGCTCCGACGGTACGGTCAAAAATACGGCCGTTACGGAAGTCAAAAAAAATAGAAGCTCTCTAAAGTACTGTATTATTACATTCAATTCGACCGGGGGGGTGACGCGTGACCCAAAATACCGATTCGACCATTCGACCACGGCCGAAATTGCGCGTGACGGCACCGAAAAATTCGACCACCGGGACGAAAATTTTCGATTTGACACATCGTGGAGGTGATTTCGAGCAAATTTGGAGGGGTTGTGACAAAAATGGCATTCGACCAACGGCTGGGTGACGCGTGACAAAATACCGAAATTCGCCATCGACCAGGGGGTGTGTGATGCGTGACGGTCGAATTGAATGTAATTGTACAGTATCACAAATGAGCACTAAGTACCACCAATCATCTCCTGAACAGCTAGACGCGCTAGCCGGAGGCGTTATTTGATGATCATCAATGTTCTGATGGCGTCAGGTTTCAAGCTAGCGTGGCAGAGGGAAATGGTATCTCTACTATGACTAATTTCGGAGAGGAAACTGGTCTAGAAAAGCAAACATTATGATCAGATTGCCTTCGGATTTGGCGCAAATTGAACCGAAACCTCACACCTTCCTCACTGTGAAATAAGTGCGCGCGGATGTGCTCCTTGAGCTGTGCAGCGCGTTCCGCGTTCTGGGGCCCGCACATGCACCATTTTCTACCGGTGGCGCAAGAGGGGCTGCCGATGTACGCGCTGCTGAACGAGGTCCAGGCAGAGGTTGGGTATTGTGGGGCGGGGAAGGAGGAGCTGGTGGTCCCTGGGCGGCCGTGCAGCGGGCCATGGGTTCAAGAAGGGCGAGAGCTTTTTCCGGTGCAAGTGCATTGGATTGTGGATTTCTGGGTCTAATTTCGCACAGAGACTGCACGCTGGACGACAGCTGCGTGCTTGCTTCCATGCGACGGACCACGAGGGCCACAACATCAGCTTCTTCATCGCCCAGCAGCCGGGCGAGTGCTGCGACTGCGGCGACGACGAGGCCTGGTGTTGCCCTATTGCTTGTCCCCCTCACCCACCAGCTGAGTCAGCTACACCCCGCACCATCTCGGATGACATCCCGCATGTCCCAAACTACCCTTACCGCGTCCCCGTGCCCCCCGAGCTGCGCGACACCATGGGCCGCACCATCTCGCTCCAGCACACCAGACGCCCATCTTGAGCGCTGCAGCGTCGCTGCACTAATATAAGCCCACTCAGTCCGATCCACGCGGACCTCGAGCTCGCTTCGGGCGCACACATCAACGCACGGGAGACTCTCGAAGTACGAGGAGACACCGGAGTTGGTTGTGCAGCTGAGTGCCAGCAGCGGGTACCTGAAGGAGTCAGAAGGGATCACGAATGCGAGCCATAACTACACACCTTGAAAGTAAGATCTTCGAAGTGTATTCGGCATCGATTCGGCGCATCGATTCGGCGCAGGCAGTTTTGCGCGGAGATTCTGCTGCTAAGTGGCTGCTAAGTGCTTGCAAATGGAGAGCCGGAGCATCGCGAGACCACATCGGATTCAGCGGGCTAGATACTCGGAATTCTCCGGGAGGTGTGGACACAGCAATGTGTGTCGTCGGCCAGCAGCTTGGAGTTTGGACACGCGAGAGGAACCAGAGGAAGAGCCAAAGAAGAGGTTTGGCAGCGCGATGATCAATGGACAAACAACCGCCGCGGTTCTCTTCCACTTTTGGCTCACGGCGCTGGCGCACTTCGTGCCCTTGGGCCTCCTTCAGGCGGCTATCTCCAGATTTGCACAGGGACTTTAGTCTATTTCGACGTGCCAATTTTCATTATTCATATCCATCTACGAAAAGCAAAATTCTCCCATCGCAAAAGGAGCGCCCTGCAAGATATAAAGTCTATGTGGCATTGCAGTATGCCTGCGGGAAGGGGCGCCTGTCAGAGCAGCTCTCGATGCAGTGTGGCGCATGCTCAATGGCCCCACGCGTGCGCCGCTGAGCGAGCACTTCGCTTGTGCTCTCCGGTCACATCGGGCTGCGCCGTTCATACAGACGCGGAGCGATAACTACGCACTTAAGAACCAAAATCTCCGATTGCTTGACTCTGCACCATTTCGAAAAGGTTAATCGTGCGTACTACTGCTCGAAGCTTCAGTAGGTCGCATGCTTTCGGCATCGGTTCGGCCAAAGGTTCGGCGTAAAGCAGCTCCGTGCACTAGCAGTCCCAGATTTGGCTGCCAAGTACTTGGAAACTGGAGAACCAGTGCACCACAAGAGGGCTCAGACAAATGGCCGAGCCCTGGAGTATCAGCAGTGCAGGATTTAGTACGCTTGCAAGCACCTCTTGGAGTAAGAAGCACACACCTTGGATCATGCTGCTTCAAATCTCGTACTCTGCATCTCTTGGGAGCGTATCGCCTCGAGGCAAAACATGTCCGCCGTGTCCCGCTGCTAGCTGTGGCATGCAGCGGGCGGATTTGACTGGTTCAGATTCGTGGCGCGCGCAGATGCACAAGAACGGCTGCACGCCGTGTATCCGGCGCAGGAGTTGGAGATGATGGGCGGCGATACGTGCCGGCAGCCATGAGGTCGGGAAGCTGTTTGGCTGACCAAATCAAAGACCAAACAACCCACATCATCGGCCGCTTTTGGTCATGCGTCCTGGCACACGCAATGCTACCTCATTCGTCTTGTTCCATCCTCACCCCAAATTTCTCACGCTTTCAATTTCGCCTCGCGCTCTCGGGCTTAGTTCCACACTCAAGAAGCCTCAATTTCCAAATGCCCAAATGTCTTCTTCCCTCCTCGGCGCTTTCGTACACGGAATTTGAATTTGGTTACATCGCAGGTCCAGGGATTATCCTCCGTATGCCGAACACCTTCTCATTCTCCAACTCAAGGCTGCGTGGGTGCTTGATTCAAATTGCACTTGCACTGTCCTTTCTCGTTCGCGGAAGCCCACAGGAGAAGCCGGATTTGGATTCGTCCTTCGACCGCATTCAGTGCGCGTGTTACGCTCTGCACCGTCACCCATCTCCCTGCTGCTACTGCCAGCTTGTTTACCGTTCCGACTGGTGAACTTGATGGTTCCCCACCCACCACATCCCAGAATTTTCTGTGGGCAAACACCAGACTGAAAGCTCCAACTTATTGGGGCATTTCCTTGCACCCTTCAGTCTGGGGGGCACATCTACGGGCTTTTTGCTGGGGGGCAAGGGGTATAGGTACAACTACTCCCGAGCATGGAAGAGACCTGAAAGGGATGCAGTGAGCAGAGCCAGAGGGATACAAGGGCTATGGAATGGGAATGGACACTCCAGAGCTTGCGGAGGACGTAACCGGAGGCATAGCAGCAATGGACTTGGGGAGGGGATTTTTTCGGCCGAAATTTTGAACATTTTCTTTCTTTCTTTCTTTCTTTTTTCACTTATGACCAGCAGAACCTATCCATATCTCGCACCTGGAGATTGGGGGGCTCTGTAACAGATGGTTATACCATTGTTATGGTAATCTCCAGTTACGATTCAATTCTCTTTTCATGAATGCTTATAGTCACATGATCAACTGTGTAGTTACATCACGTACCCGTATCACATGATCAATCAATATTTTATCGACACAACCACTTCCAGCCCTCGAAAGGCCTCTGGACGGTGGACTGTGTGCTCCTCAGGTGCACTACGCGCTATATATTCAAGCATTGACCCGAAAGTCCTCGTGAGACTTGTCGGGCTGCTTCGGGAGCTCATGCCTCCTTATCTTCATCTCTAGGCACCTCGAGCGTGCTCACCGCGGATCACCCGTGGTACCTCGGACTATCTCAAGTCTCCCCGAGCTCCGTGAGCTCTCATATCTTTCTCATATCCTCCATATTCCCCCTCAATTCGACTAAGATCCCTTGGATCTAGAGCGAGCAATAAAGGACTTCATGGCTTCCGGGTATTCTTGGAGGCCGAGTTCAACACTACGTCATACCGGGACTCCGACAAACCTACAAGACTCGCCAGCACAATAAGCAGAAACGACCCTCAAATTTAGTAACAGATCGTTACACCAACTCTCGCGAATCCACTCTGCTTTGCCGAGTTTCAAGCAGGAATCACCACAGCCGTGTGCTTTTGCCGAGTTTCTCCCAACTCTTGCAAATCCACTCCGCTGTGCCGAGTTTCAGCAGGAATCACCACAGCCGTGTGTTTTTGCCGAGTTTTGACCAACTCTTGCGAATCCACTCCGCTTTGCCGAGTTTCAGCAGGAATCATCACAGCCGTGTGTTTTTGCCGAGTTTCGACCAACTCTTGCGAATCCAATCTGCTTTGCCGAGTTTCAGCAGGAATCACCACAGCCATGTGTTTTTGCCGAGTTCAGACCAACTCTTGTGAATCCACCCCGCTTTGCCGATTTTCAAGCAGGAATCACCACAGCCGTGTGTTTCGACCAACTCTTGCAAATCCACTCCGCTTTGCCGAGTTTCAGCAGGAATCACCACAGCCATGTGTTTTTCCCCAGTTTCGGCCAACTCTCATGTCAACGCACCACAAAGAGGCGGAGGAGAAGGATCGCAGCGGGTGTGAAAGGGGCGGATGGCGGCGGCAATAGCTTCTCAATAAGGGTGAACTAAGCGGGGGGCTGGAACGAAGAGGCGCTGGAAGCGGGATTATCCACCGCTGGAGGCAATCATCACTATGGTGCATTTTTGCCGAGTTTCAACCAACTCTCCGGAGTTCAGTCTGCTTTGCCCAGTGTCAAGTGCTGTGGTGCATTTTTGCGGAGTTCCGTCCAACTCTCGTGGATCCACTCCACTTTGCCGATGTTTGAGCAGGAATGACCACTGCAGCGCGTTTTGCCAAGTTTCGACCAACTCTCATGAATCCACTCCACGTCGCTGCAGAAATCACCATAGCCATGTGTTTTTGCCGAGTTTCGACCAACTCTTGCAAATCCACTCCGCTTTGCCGAGTTTCAAGCAGGAATCACCACAGTTGTGCGTTTCAACCAACTCTCGTGAATCCACCCCGCTTTGCCGAGTTTCAAGCAGGAATCACCACAGCCGTGTGTTTTTGCCGAGTTTCGACCAACTCTCGCGAATCCACTCTGCTTTGCCGAGTTTCAAGTGGGAATGACCACAGCCGTGCGTTTTTGCTGAGTTTCGCGCAACACTCGCAATCCACTGGTTTTGACCAACTCTCGCAAATCCACTCCGCTTTGCTGAGTTTCAAGCAGGAATCACCACAGCCGTGCGTTTTTGCCGAGTTTCAACCAACTCTCGTGAATCCACCCCGCTTTGCCGAGTTTCAAGCAGGAATCATCACAGCCATGTGTTTTTGCCGAGATTCAACCAACTCTCGCGAATCCCCTCTGCTTTGCCGAGTTTCAAGCAGGAATCACCACAGCCATGCATTTTCGACCAACTCTCGCGAATACACCCTGCTTTGCCGAGGTTCAAGCAGGAATCACCACTGCGGTGCGCTGCTGCCGAGTTTCAAGTTTTTCACCTACTTTTTCAGCGAAAAACCTCTGAAAGATTCAAAACATTTCTCACCAAATTTCTCACTGATAGTTCCATGAAAAAGTGCTAAACAAACTTTTAGGTTTTCCACCTGTTTTTTCGGCAAAAAACTTGTGAAAAATTGAAAATATTTCTCATTCATTTCTTCACTCATAAATTCGAATTGCTTTGCACCAACTTTTTCGCCGAAAAATTTCACAAGTTTTTCAGTGATAAAACTGATGAACATCTTTCAACTGTCACAGCAATGTTTCACCAAAACATCAGGGGAAAACATTAAAATCTTCTCAGGACTTTTTCTGGTAGGTTTTCTAGTGAGAACATTGGTGAAAAAAGGTTTTGGATTTTGCACAGATTTTCCAGTGGAAATTTTCGAACTTCTGTCTTGTAATATTGTTGAATGTCATTTCACATTTTTCATCATCATTGTGGGCGTAAAATGTCAAAAGGATATCTTAATGTTTCCATCTGAATTCTTCAATGCTGTTTCACATTTTTCACCTGCGTTCCCTGCGGAAAACAATAAGAAAACATTTTGACTTTTTCATCTGTATTAATGTTGAGAAATGTGGTATTATATGTCATATCTTGTTCACCACATTTTTCAGTGAAAAATATTAAACAAAAGATGATGAAAAATGTGTGAAAACATTCTTACTTCATTTCAAGTTTTACACCACCTTTCACCAAAGTTTATCATTCATTTTTTATCCTTTTCCACATGAAAATTTTGATGAAAAAGGTTTTGGCTTTTTCACCCCCATTCTCACCTGTCAATATACATGAATTTTTGGTGAAATAAGTTTTGAATTTTTCACCATCATTCTTGGATGGAAATGTGGTGAAAATAATGGTGTTATTCTTACAGGAAATATCATGAATATTATTTCGCATTTTTCACCTTGGTTTCAAGTGCAAAAAGTACTGAAAATAACTTGAAATTTTCACCTATTTTTTCAGTGAAAAACTCGAAATGTTCAACCAGTGTAAGGGTGTGACCTGGATGAAAAGGCGATCACGGACAAGGAAGATGAAGTGGTCTTTAAAGGCCACTCCCCGCTCACGAGCCTTATGGATGGCTTCCGAATATTCACAAACCGTAAATCTCCGGCAGATCTGCCGAATACAGTCCCACCGCCGATATACCCGGCCGAGGACGCAAACATAACCGTGTCCTTCGCGGGCTCTTCCTACAAGCCCGATACGGAAGAAGAAAAAGCTGGGGCCGGTATCTGGCGTGGAGAAAATAATGCCGGCAACGCCTTACTCAGAATACCCGAACACCTAGACAAGTCTTGGAGAAATGCTGAGGCAGTCGCCGCACTCTACAGTGTCCAAACCACACCGCTGGCCACGGAACTCCGCCTTTAAAACCAGCACAGCAGTGTCATGAAGGCAATGACCACAAATCTAGGCCACTGGGAAGATAGGGGCTGGATAGGAGTGGAGAACCGTGCAGTCCTGCAGCCTCTGGCCGCAGTGCTGCGGAGGAGGACTGCAAAGACAGTCCTAGCGGTGGTAAAACCGACACACGGGAGCATACGCGCGATCGAAAACGCCCGCAGCGGCACCAACAAAACCACAGAGGATGAAATCCATCTCCACATACGGGAAGCAGATATGATTCCGGGCGCAAAACTATCCACGATGACCCAGCCCTAGCCTATAAGGGTATTAAGGAGATGAAGGAAACGGTCACGCGTAAAGCGACGAATCAAAACATCCAGAAGATAAAAGAGGCGACAAAAGCAAACTTCTCGATTACCCCTAAGGGCTCGGTGATCTAGAAATCGATAAGGCACAAAGATATTGGACGAAATATTAAAAACTTCCTGTGGAAAACACTACATAGTGCGCACAGAATTGGCAAGTGCTGGGAGCACATCCCGGAATGTGAGGGGGAGTACACTGCACCCACTGCGGTGAGGAAGAAAGTTTAGAACACATACTTCTTGTGTGTGACAGGCCAGGCCAGAAAGAAGTTTGGGGTCTGGCAAAAACCTTTTGGGCCAAAAAGCACCAACACTGGCCGGAGATATCCATGGGAGCCCTGATGGGGTGTGGTCTTGCCTCCTTCAAGGATGAGCAAGGTAAGCCTCTAGATGGACATGAGAGGCTGTACAAAATTCTCATCTCCGAGTCCATGCACCTCATCTGGAAACTCCGATGTGAGTGCGTCATAGGCCGCGATGGGGAGCCCCCGAGTGTGCATGAGGTGCACAACCGCTGGCTAAAGAACATGAACGAGCGCCTCAAAGTGGACATAAACCTGAGAAATTGTCTTAAATTCGGGAGGCAACACTTCCTGCTCCCCTCTGTCGTTCTCAACACATGGAAGGGTACCCTCCTAGAGGAGGATAAACTGCCAGATGACTGGCTAAGAGAAACCGGGGTTTTAGTGGGTATGGCGCCGATGAGATCGCGTAGATCTCGGCCCCGCCCGTTGGCAGGCGAGGCCGAAACCGATAACTGGCGTTGAGTCCCACACAAAGTGCATAAAGCATTTCCTCGGGGTATATATAACACTCCTGGAGGGCAAGTTCCTCCCATTTCACGCGACTACGAGAGGGTAACCTATTGTTACTTGTCTCGTGGCCCCATCGTACTACCAAAAAAAAAAAGAGAGAAAAAAAAAAAAAACGAGCAACACCATACTTTGACTACTCCCACTAGGATGGTGGAGTCAGAATCTTGTAGGAACATACTCCGGCATCCCATCATGCTGTTATAACACAGATTTGGGCAAAACAAGGAGAAATAACAGTTATTTATGTGAGCAATGAACAGGAAGAATAAAGGAAGCTTGTGCAGAATGCTACTAGTGAATTTGATAAACAACCAAAGTGCGCCCAGAGCCAGAATCAGTGCAAACTGCATGCCACTAATAATCCCCCAGTGAGTAGGCAGTTCAGCCATTGCTGCATTGTCGGCCGGGGGTGCACGTTTCTCAGTGGGCGCTAGATTCGGGCCTAAATTGTTGTAATTAATTACTCAGAGAGTCCTGAATAATTTTAGGTCTGAACACGCACCAGATTCTTCGTGAACTCCCTCTTGAAGAGGTTCACTGTCTGGGAATTTCTGGATTTCGGATGGCTGGTCCCAGATTTCCTCAACTGTGAAACATCAGGATCAAAACATATCGGGAGCACAATATTTATTGTGAGCTCACCACATGCAAACCGTCCATCCGGCTCCTTTGATATCTTGAACAGTGGATACCCCAGCTCTCGGACGATTTCCTGGCTGTCAGGATCAAACCCTTTGGCTTGGTGGAACTGACGGATCCCGTTGTAAACACTCTCATCCCAGGAGACTCCCTTGACCTGCATTTCAATGTTGAATATGGGAAATCCGAGTCATTCCGCTTCCTCCATGCTCAGGCGTTCAGCACCGGATGGGTCGAGGGACCAATAAGCTGGACAGTCTGGAAGTCGAAAACGTGAAGGGATATCTGCCTGCATGTCTGCCAAGGGACATAGAAGTAGATATCCCGGGGGGATGCTATTACCGCTGCTGGAGAATATAGATGTAGACTACCCGTACATTGAATTCAATAACCTGTGGACACTTGTATGACAACAGCCAACCTAAAGGAGGATGACATACAAGAAAACTCAAGATATGTACCATCCGCAAATGAGACCCACTGTACTTCTCTAATAGTTGTTGCGCTGGGATCAATTCTAATGCAGCCTCGCAATCAGGAAGTACGGTTTGATCAGAACTTCAATGCAAACCCTCATTGAAAATCGCAGTGTGCATCCCACATGCACTGGCTGTCCCAAATAGTTGGACCAAATTCGGATGGCTGCACTGTCGCGTTTATATCGCGGACCAAAAAAACAAAGAGGGTGGTGGGCTCACCGAAGATGTGAATACCGGCAAACATCATCTCGCCATTCCCGTGACCAGGGACAGTGCGTACAATTTCAAAAGATGCCAACGTACCTCCTCTGCATTGTCCCCTTGATACACTGCCACCGTCATGTGCGACGGAGATCCGTGAATTCGCGCAGAATACATGCGCCGTACGGAGCGCCGTTTGTGGTGGAGGTACACTTCGCCAGATTTTGCCAGCCGTATCTCATTGCGAAGATCCAAATCCCCGATCGGGAACCTGCGAAAATCTGACCGTTGCATTTCAGTCGGCTACGGGAACCATGTGTCTGCTCATCGGAAGGAAGACCAGGCGCTACTTGAGTGACATTGGTGAAATTTCCCCCGGCGACGATGAAATGCCAGATTTGTCCGAGTGGCTTGGCCGAATGGCTTGCCCCGCAAGTCGGAGTTTGAATTTGGCTGGGGTGGGCTTGTGCGGCTTGGGCTTGTGAGTGGCTTGGCTTGTGCCCCACTACACCCAAGTTTTACACTATATCTATTCCTTCCAAAACCATTACCCAGTGTGTCGTGGTCGCTATGCTCTTCTCCCACATAGTCTTCGGAATCTTCCGGCCTTCATCACCGGTGTGATCAGCGGCCGAAACATACCGACTTAGCCTGCTTAAGAATATGTGTCATGACGGTGGCCACTCAATGTCTTAATGTCTCCAAGGTATGGGCAATGGCAAGCCGATTCTTTTTACGCGTTGCAGCCACGAGTGATTATTGCACTGCACATCTCCGTGAAAGTGCAGTGCTTTGATGTTGAACTCTTCCCTTGTTGGATAAATTTCGGGTAAAACCACCTTTTAATCATTCACATAGAGAATGTATAAGTCGGCATTGCACACACCATTTTCTCTAGTACAACCAGGGGAATTTCAACTTGAACCAGCCAAGCCAAGCCCAAGCCCAAGCCCGAATCGGGATATGCTCTCTCTGGGTTGTATGTATCATTTCTTCTCCCCAATCAATATCCACTTCATGGGATGGTCCATCCAGTGCATTGAGATTAATATATTGCAACAAATAAAATCCTTGGAAGTCACAACGGTGCAAACACCGATTCAACCGTGTGGCACGTGACACAGGCCATTCCGCCCGCCCAAATGATTCTCAGATGGAGGTTGGGATTATTGGTAAATATGACTCCCATAAATATATTGAACAGTCTCCCATTGAGAGAATACACCGATTGTGTGTCTTAGCCAAGTTATTCAGTAAATAGTCTGCTTTTGGGAAACTCCTCTCGTCACACACCCACATTACAAGTAGTGTTATGGATGGCAGTATCGTCTCAAGAGGCTTCAAGTAGCTATGGAACCGCTCCCTTGAATATTTCGAGCTGATTTGGTGGTTGTACGAAGCCGTGAAGATCAAGATTGTTCACTTCGAACTGTTTAACCGTTGTATGGGGCCGAATCCGTGAATTGTCATGCTCTGATGCTAGGAAGGGATTTTTCGGGAATCTTTGGTGTTAGGATGATGGAAAAACTCTAGTACAGTATGCTCAGGCCAACAAGCCACTACTTCATTGAGGAATTGAGGTTGTGGCTTATCGTCGTTGGACTATTCCCCGCAAATTGTCACTTCAAGGGGCAAATAGCTGAATTAAATCTTATTGACCTCAAGGGGAGACTCGTAGAACCCCTCAGGGGGGTTTAGCATGAAGTTATAGACCCCCACCGACGAGCAATAAGGTCAAGCCACATATTTTATTTGGGTGATGCCAAGCCGGCTGAATGGCTTGCCAAGCCGGCTAAATGGCTTGCAAGCCATTCGGCCGGGCTTGGGCTTGGGCTGCCACCAAAATCCAAGCCCAAGCCCAACACAAGCCATTCTGCACAGGCGCAAGCCATTCGGCCAAGCCAAAAATGTTACTCTCGATGATGAAATGCTGCGCCTGGGGGAAAAAGGCGCCTGCGAACCTAGAGCATAGTGAGCTCCGATTAGACGAGAAGAGGCTAGGGGCACAAACGATCGTGTTGCTCGTCCATCGTCTGTGGGGAGTGGAGTTCACCGTCGATTCGGGCATCATCGTCCATGGGTGGTGGAAGCAAGAGGGAAAGATGTTAAGCGCCGGCGTCAGGGCTGTATACATGTCATGCATCTCATCATGTTCTAAAAACCTGTTTGGATGGCTGTGATTTCGAATACAGCCTGCACTGCCTGCGAAGCACCCCACGGAAGATTCTACAGCCAGTCCACAGCTGCATGGATTATTAATGTCATTGATTAATGCATGCTGCATCATACATTTCGTCCGTCCCCCTATTATTCAGATGCCCTGCCTATAGCTTCTGACTATTTTCATTCGAATGAGGTCCAAGAAAGAGAGAAAAACTCGAAAGACATCGAGAACATATGTGCATCCACAAACTACCTCGAAGCCTCGGATAATATTCCTCGAAGACGACGGAGAATTTAATTGTAATTTTAATTCCGGAAAACACCGCGCGCGCAAAGGGACCAACGCAGCAACGGAGCGAGCCCCAGGGGGGAAAGATCGAGGGAAAGGACCTCGTAACTGAATTTCCACTCATTCACGTTCGGATGCTTGTTGGTTCGCGTGCCGTCAAAGCGGAGATGCAGCATGCCCACCCTCGAATAAAATCCTACTGTTCCGTGTCAACATTGAGCTGCTATAACCTTAATACACCCGAGCATAGCGGACCGCGCCAGCGCCTGAGAACACCGCAACACCGCGCCGAGACCAGTCTAATCCGAACAAAAAACTCCCATCAGTAAATAAGCGAACGAGGGAGTCAACGCGAACCGGTGCGAGAGCAATCCAGGGGCGCTCGCCCCGCGAAAATTGGGTCACAGAAGGAGGAGTATGTGTGCCGTCACCGAAATGAACCCGGGTTTGACCGCTGGGAGTGGAGAAATATGAAGGAACAGCATGAACGAATAGGAAATAGAAGATAATTAACGGATAAAGAATGAGAGATAGCAAGAAGCAAGAGGGACAGATAGAACGAAGAAAGAAGAAAGCGGAAAGAGGGAGGAAGATGGCAAGAACAGGATGAAAACCGTTCGACCTGGATTAAACCACCAATGTCTCGACACAAAGTGCAGTTTAAGCCAGCCCGGTTTAAACCAGTATCATATTACCATACTACACATAACTATCCCTATTATATCCTACTGACTCCGTTTAAGCCTGCTGCAGTCCAGCTTCATATACAATGTATGATTAAACGTGGGCCTCTGATTAAGTCTTAATTTACGGAATCCGTTAAACCATCCCTCCCGATTGAGCACCTCCACGCACCTATACGGCCCGTTTAAACTCGGCAAAGTTCCTTCGAAGTCACCTGTCCGATTAAATCATCACAAGGCAACTCGTCGGTCGCGACAATGGGACGGGGAGAAAATTGGGAAGCTATTCTCGGGCGGTGGTTGGGCAGTGGTGCTGAGCGAGCCGGGAGCCTTAGTGCTGAGCCAGGCTGGTGAGGGGGATACGGAATGGTGTTTATAAAGAATACACACCTCAAACGGCCTCCGATGCAATGGCCCCCAAATGGTGCCACTGGACCGAACAGCAGTAGGGCGTGCAAGCCGAGTACAATGTTAGCAGGAAGCGGGAGTGGCTGACGGAAATGACAGAGCAGCGACATCAACCGTAGCGCAAAGGAAGGGGAGGGTCTTCGGTCCTCCAGGTGGGTGAGGAGAGAGTCAAAACGGTCACGGGAGTTTGAACTATCGTTATTGTTCGCGCCCAATTCGCACCCATCACGTGTTGAACTTTGATCGAAGTGAAACCGACTCTTTCCTCCGTACCACTACCCCGTTAATTCCCTGAACTCAGGATAATACCACTGTTCACCTTTTGAATTTTGGACTAGGGGATCATCGGGATCATCTTGGGATCTCAGCCGCTTACTGGCATTCCCCGGCGCCAATGTTGTTGCCACTCTGGAGGCATGTGCCACTAATCGCCACGAAGTCCTCGGCCAGCTCCAGACGCTTCGGAAGCCCGCACTACACCCCACCGCTAATTTACTAACCCTGCTCGGCATATCAATGATATCATTGATGTGTGTACCTGCGGCGCGACCGTCTGTGAGAGATATGAGGTTTACGGAAGCGTGCGATGGGAATTCCACAGATGTAATACCTCGAGAACGAATATATTTGAGTTCAGGAACCCTTATATAATCAGTCAACCGATATGTGGGTAACTTGAATGATAGCTTCACCAAGTTAAAGACCGGATCTAAGTCATACTTCAAATCTAGCAACCTGAAAGCAAGGAATAGATGGGAAGCTCTAATTATACTGCAAGGTCTAGCAACGTCACAGGAGAAGCAAAGCAATTCTAATTATACTACAAGGTCTAGCAGAAGTAGGGTGTACTAGCAACGTTACAGTGGAAAGTAGAAAATCAAGTGAGGCTTGGCGTCACTGAAAGGGAGCTGGCTGTTCGGAGATCACGCAGATGTGGGTTCAGATAGGTGTATTGGCAAAGTAAGATTGGATGCCTACAGAGGGGAAGACACTCCTCCTATATACTACTAACTACTGACTGAGTCGTAATTCAATGACTCACAGTGACTCAGACTGACTCCAATCACACTGCAATGCACTGGAAATGCGGAAGTGAGTCACAAGGCAGTGTTCAACCGTGGGAATAATAATAATATGGTGCCGGTTCATGGTCGCACAGCGGAATCGTGTGTGGCTATGCATCAGGAGTACATGGAGTCTAACTAACAGGCATAGGTAATAAAAACTGCATATAAATAAATAAAGTACTAAGATCCATCACACCGTCTTTGCCTCCAACATGGGCAACATGTCTTTGGTATGGGTTGGTCCTACCTCTCGTGGTATCACTAACATATATCGCACGCATCCTACACCTGCCAGGGGCGCATATCAGAGTCTCCCATCCTTCACGCTCATGCACGGCTAGTGGTCTTTGCGCAGCAAGCCTTGCATTTCTAACCATTTTCCACCCTGTTTTCTCTCTGTCATTTCTGGTAAGTCGTAACCCTAGCATCTCCATTTCTTCGCTTGCAATTGGAGTCGTTATCCGGGGGCTTCGTTTAAATCAGGCTTAATCAGAGGCTGCCGTTTTATTATACACTATAATTCGCATATACGGCTGGATTACAGCAGTCTTAATTGGCGATTTAAACACAGGTGCAATAGTGATAGTTATGTGTAGCGCGACAATATGATACTGGTTTAAACCGAGTTTAAACAGAGATGGGCTTAAACCGTACTTTCCGTTGAGACGCTAGTGGTTTAAGCGAGACCGAAGGCACGACAGCCAGCTCCCTGATTGCGAGACCACATTAGAATTGATCCCAGCGCAACAACTGTTTGAGAAGTACAGTGGGTCTCATTTGCGGACGGTACATCTCTTCAATTTCCGTGTACGTGATCCTGCTCTCTGCTGGGTGTGGTCATATGATCTTCCACAGGATATTGAATTCAAGGTAAGGGTGGTCTCGATCTACGTTCACCCAGATTTATTTGACCAACGTACGAGTTTGTAGGGAGCCAGCAACTACATTGCCTCTGTTTTGGGATGCCTTCTGGCACATTGCTTGGCTCAATGATTTTCCGCTATACTCACTCCATATTTCCAGCATGCAGAATATTGTACAACGTGGATACGGCCTTCAACCGGTCGTCTCTGCGTCGATCCCACGGACACTGCTTATGGCAACGCTCTCGCTTACGAGCACAATTTAACTTGGGGTACATCGTTATCATCCAATCTATCGGTTCTTGAAGCGCCCGAGGACTCGAAGATTGTGGATTCAATTTCGTTGGATCGCTATCATGACATCTGTTCCTTCCATCTCGGAAACCATCGCCAGCTCTCAATTTCCACGAATGTGTCAGTGCAACTCGGGGCAGTCATTCTCTGTCCCCCTGGCTTTGAAATCTAGCATCCCAAGGAGATCGCGGGCATCCCGGATGCGGACGTCCATGATTTGGGTTGGATGGAACATACCAGAGCACCATGGACGTGGACGGTTCTAGAGAGTGGGTGGACTCGGTGTGTTTCCTTTTTTTTTTATTGCCTCTTCCTTTGATCAGTATACAATAAACAGCGTAGACTCCTCCGAGGTCTCGGATGCCGATATTTAAGCCACCAAAGGATCCCTGTACGAGAGCGCATGGCTAGCGAGGGCGAATCACATTTTTCGTCATCTTGGTATCACCTCCAACCACGATTATTACGGCATGTTGACTCTCCAACTGGTGTCCCAATCCTCTGAATTGTTCTAGCAGTATTCGTGCGGTTGATTTACTGCACCCTGAGAGTGGCCACTTCCGACAGCATCCCCCCGGGATATCTGTTTTTATGTCCCTTGGAGGACCTGCAGGCGGACAGCCCTTCACGCTTTCGGCTGCCCGAATGTCCGGCATACTGGTCCCTCGATCAGTCCGGCGCTGAGCGGCTAAGCATAGAGGAAGCCGAAAAGCTTGGATTTCCCTCCCTCGAGCTTGAAGTGGAGGTCACGGGATGCTCATGGGATAACAGTGTATACACCGGGATCCGCCAGTTCCACCGAGCCAAGGGGTTCGATTCTGATAGCCAGGACGTCGCCCGAAAGCTGGGACTTCCACTCTTCGAGATATCGACAGAGGTGGGTGGTCCGTTCGCACACAGTGAGTTGATAAACTACGTCAGAATATTTCTTGATCCTGATGTTGGACATTGCAGTTGAGGAGACCGATCTTGATGATTACCAACCCGAAACTCAAGAAACTCAGGCCAGCGAACTTCCTCAAGAGCCAGTTCACGGTGAATCTGGTGCACATTCAGATCTAGGATTATTTTTTAAGTCTGCGGCTCATGACAGACATTAGGCATGCCTGATCAGCCGCTAGTGACCTCTGCCTCTGCCGCCGCTCATCCGATGGTTTCCTTTGGCACCTATGCGCAGGTGTCTGCTATCGATCACAGCTTTGATCCACATCTCTTTCGATCTGCCGCTCCCACCGCCCGCAGTAGCCATAATTTCAATTTCGAGTTCCCATTCCATGATCAGCCCTATGCCCTCCCACCACTCGAGTCTTCCACCCCAATCCAATTCACACCACTCGCCATCGCTGGAAGCAGCATAAATTATTCAGGGCCTTCCCACACACAATTCAGAACACCACCCCTATCCCTCTGGACCTCCTTCCCCCGCCACCCTCCCATCCCCGCACCATCATCACCTTCCCGCCTGCCCAACCCCATTGCCGCGCACCTTTATCACCTCGCCACAAGCAGATCCGGCAAGCGCGAATCCCGAGACGATGATCCGGGGGACGACATCGCTATCGATGCGAGGCGGCCGCGCAAAATGCCCAAGCGGGCGGATCTATGGGTATGTCTGAATTTTTACATCACTCTTCGTAGACTCATTTTCGCTGTAGGGGGTATGATTTACATATGTATCTTGAGATTCTTGAATGTACGTATAAATGTCGGAGTGTTTTTCTTTGACTGCCCGTTCGTTCCCATGTACTATTCATATAACATATATTGGAATTTTGTTCCGACTTCCGCGCTGGCTGTGATTTGTGTTTCAGAATAAGCTCCGGCAGCGAGGATTCCACGCACAGAGCAAAACAACTCTCCTCTTTCATATGTAGAGTATTCAGCAGAGCAAAGAATCCATTGTTCGCCCAAAAAGTAACTTCACGTGACATTCATCGAAGGTGGATGGGTCTACCTTACGACGGGAGCCGAATGAGGCCGAATATGGGCGCACTGGTACGGCCTCTGTCTGTTTCTGTGAGGCAGGCCCCAATCGTATAGTCTGTGTGTCTTTTGGCCAATCTATCCGGGTCAAACTTCATTGTGGATGTCTAGTGGAGCAGAACCAAGTCGGGGACTCGTATCGCCGAAAGGGGCATTCAAAACCCTCTGGTTGTCCCAAATTCCGTGCGAAATTGACAGGGATTGGTTATAAAAGAAGGGAACGATTGGGCTGATTGCTTCCCACGAACTACAGATTATCTTTGGAATACCCAATGTAAATCCACAAAGCAGTGCCCACAAGAACGACCAGTTGCCATGAATTCCTCGAGAATGCAACAGAATTCTTAGCTCAAAAAAATATCACAGAGCACAAAAAGATTTTCTGCCCCAAATACGAGTGCATGGACCGATAATCTCGGGACTAGAAGGGAAATAGTCGTTCAAAACTATGGATGTAAGTACTACTTCGGGGGAATTCATGTGGAAATTCCATCGTTTCGGGCGGTTGAAGCTGGTGCATCAGCCAATTTACGCTTCCAGGATGTCCATACGCACGGCAACACAACTGAGTGCCAGAGGAACTGTCGCGATGGGCTTAAAGTTGAACAATATCAGGCGGCTGATCCGGTGAATGATCGGATCTGTGCACCCAGAATGGACGTGTTTTGGACGCATAAAACCCCGCCTTTCCCACTACTACCCCCACGAGCCTCTCTTGTTCATTTTTCTGCCTCCCCAGCCTCCATGAGCTTCACATTCATCCCTACCGAGGTGCCAGCCTCTTCCCTACACTCCTCCGATGCCACCACCTATAAAGAAAATCTCAAATGGTTGAAATATACACCAGGGATAGCTTCTCGATCCAAGAATGCACCCCTGAAGCAGCGCACCATTGCTTCGGAGATTCCTTTAGATCAGTTGAAGGTTTCACCCCTTCAACTAAAACAGTTGAAATAAATACACCAGCGGCATACGACCACCATCGACGACGGCATTTCGCCCGTCAACTACCTGTACAGCATGGGCGGCGACGATCAGTTAGCTGCCACTGCAATTATGGTTCAGCAAGGGCTCGACATTGATGCCGCGAGCGTCTCGATAACCGTTGGTCTCTGCAGTGGAGCCGTAGCTCTGGGAAATCTGCAAAGACTGCTGGGAGTACGAAGAGGATGTTGTTTCTTTAGTATGTTGTCCTTCGCCACTTTGCAGCAGGATTTAATGTCCGACAGTCGATATGGTTATGATCATAATCGTAAAATTATTTTCCATATGTTCGTAATAACTTCAATTAAATTTCTCTCATTTCTCACGAACACTTTACTCTTCCAAAATACTTGCCACCGACCTGTACACCGGTGACAGAGGACAATGGGTCACCGCATGCTCGGGCGTCCAGCTGCCCAGAGTTGGCCGGAAGAAACGTGACCTTCCCAATCAGGTAGTAGCGTGAGTAGGCCGTGTTTCCCCTTCCCTGCCCTCCCCGTCACTTACGCGGTCTTGTAGGTATAAGGCATGTGGACCGACTTGGGCGCATCAGTGAACCCAGCACGGACAGCCCGTCGTCAGC
Organism: Mycena rosella; assembly: GCA_029378255.1. Lineage (NCBI taxonomy): Eukaryota > Fungi > Basidiomycota > Agaricomycetes > Agaricales > Mycenaceae > Mycena > Mycena rosella. Next base: position 21,215 of record JARKIE010000389.1, on the reverse strand, counting down.
CGCAATCAAGGGGAAGACAGGGAGGCTAGAGCCGAAAGCGAAGAAGGTCGCCGCTGCATCCACGGCCACGTTGGAGATGGATCCGGAATACACGGGCCAGGAGCAGGACGAGCACGGTGCAGAACAGCGATGATTGAGGTGTGTTCATGCCACCTTTCTATCTTGTGCTGATTCTCCTCCTTATTTCGTCCTTTCTCCCCTTCGTTTCCTCGCCCTCCTTACCGTGCATCCTGCTGCCATCAACTGCCCTTATCAGCTTTGTGGGTAGTTTTTATGTGTCACCTCGTCCTGCTGCTTTACCGCTGGAGCCCCACGACTCACGAAACCTCTTGTACCATCGGGTTGTCCTGTTTCTGCATATGTCTCCATTTTAATGATGGATTCATACCCATGCTTCAAGCCTCTTGTTCTGATTCTCATCACTGCCCCACCAGAAGATCCATGTTTGAGGTTAATTCCAAATTTTGGTCCTTGAAAATTTTTGTCTGAACTTTGGCTAAGAGCACTGGTTGAACATTTCAAGTTTTTTCAGCCAGAAAATTGGTGAAAAACTTTACCAATTTTACAGGAATTTCTCGCTGAAAAATCGGTGAAAACTCAAAATATATACAGAACTTTTTGACTCACAATCACTTTTTTCACCAAAAATAGAAAAAGTTCAGAAAAAGTTTAGAGTTTTTCACCTACTTTTTATTTATATGTCAATGGAGCAGTGTGGACTTTCGTCTTAAATCTCACGCAGCTTGAAACTGTATTCCCTTTTGTGCCAGTCATCTGCTGAGAATGAAACAAGACAATATTGAGAAGAAACAGGGACTTTGAGATGTCCTCCATGACATCAAGTTTGGTAACCACATCCACAGCGAAGCGTTTAGAGAATTCGCGAATGAGTATGCTGCGTGACTCCTCTATCCGTTCACACCTGAAGCGATTGCTCAACGTTACTCAAGTCATAGCAACACACATACCTTGATCAATTTAGGATCCAAAGGCTTGTAAGTTAGTCAGACCCAAATCGCAAAGACCGGGCTACATAATCTCATATTCATGAGGCCCTGCTGTATTTGCAATGTACCGGTGTGGATGTGCTGAAATTTCCCCATCAGAAAGAGTATAAAGAGCGGCTTTCGAAGAGCCGCCCTTGTTGCGAAACAATCTTGTGTTGGTGCAACCTGGAGTGTAGCAATACTATTTTCGACCGCTTACCTGGTCACCTAAGCATTTGTTCTCTCCCGTTATCATTTAAACCGGTCAATTGAAGCACAACTACAGTCAATCCACGGTCCTTGCACAATCATTGGTCCTTGCACATTATTTTTTTCTGAGCCCGAGAAGGTTTTTTTTTGCTCCAGTCTTTTGACTGGATCCCTTCATATGTGTGCCCTTCACATTCTCTGTTTTTCTCAAGGCCGTGGGGTATCTGGTGGCTGTGTAATTATGGCAACACAGCCCAAATTTGCATTATTCATGGAATTTCATGCTAAAACAGATCTCCAAAGATAAGTTGAAGATTTCATATCATAATTCTGAATGATATCTTTCATACGAAAAAAATCCGAGCCCATTTGGTGGTCAGGACATCGAGGAGGAAGAAATCCATTGTGAATCATGTTCACGTGAGATGTAAACAAAGCCAAATATCTTGTAATTGAGATGAAAATGTAGTGTGAGGTCTAGGAGGAGTTCCCATGAAAAGAAGATGAAGAAAAGAACACAGGAAGTGGTGGACACAATACAGTGTACCACTCCATCGGTTGAAGTTAACATTTGAGTGAGAGGAAGAGGTATGGACAATCTGGATGCACACAACAACATATGAGGGACCAGGAGTGTTATATGTTCAAAATGTTTGCCAAGTTTTGCTTAGAACATGAATTTTCAGCTGGTTTTGTGCAGATGTGCAAGGACCGGTGATGTACAAAAATGTGCCCTGCGTGATTAGCCCCAAAATGTTTTAAAACCGGTTGTTTCTCTTGAATTTTTTTGCAGTACCAAGCTCTACATAGCTGTATTGTCTATCTTTATATTTGGTTTCATCAAAAAAACCCCATTTAAGCTGAAGAATGTGAAAATTTTAAAATGTGGTGCAAGGACCATGGAATGACTGTACATCAGGTGAAATAAACCAGTGTCCTATAAGTAGAAAAAACACCGAGATGAGCCGAATTAAGATCCACGCTACTTACTTAATGGGAAGTATTGAGATGTACCTGAATGCCCAACTCCATTCCAAGATGCTGGCAACTCCTCCAAAAAATCCAACTATTAGCGAGACTGAAATTGGATAATGGCCTGCAGAGCGATCAGAGTTGGATCAATAAAATCCAGAGATATCTCTCGGAAATATGGATTGGATAGTGAGAATTATTGTGTAAGAATTCAGACCAATAGCATGATGGTGTCATGTACCGCGACAGTGGCCAGTATGGCTGACTTAAAAAAGAAGCAGTCCTTTCCCGAGTGTGTCAAAAAAGGTAGTTCAGCCCATTGCCATCCAGTAGCATTAAGGAGGCCCATCATCGGGGGATCAGAACGAGCCCCAAAGGTCGTGGATCGACGAAGAAAGGGTGGAGAAATGGTGATGGCACATTGGCAAGTGAGGAGCGGTCCGATGACAAGAAATTGATGTCCCCACGCTTCGGATCCCGATCCGTGATGACGTAGCTTTCAATCAACCCATCACTTTCGGCTGAAATTTGGTCTGGACATTCGTGGGAGGTCGTACTCTGTTCGTACATTTCCGAGAGAACAACATTCGAGATGTTAAAATTTCAGCGTGATTATAAGCATTAAGAGGAATTAAATGTGTGAACCAAGGAGATCATCAAGCCTGTGATTTTTAAATGCTTCCATGTCGGCTCCTTTTTTTTGCTGTTCTCGTCATACTCCCGTACGAGATTGCCGAAAGCCTTTCAGCATCCATCAACAAAGGCCGCGGGCGTGTCGATATTATTTAGCACATCTCGCTTCTACTTCGCTCCCGTCATTGACCTTGCCGTTGAAATGTAAGACTATTTTCCTGTGCGAGACCAGACTTGGCAGCGAGTAGTTGATGCCGGTGCTCAGGGTGACTATTGCTTGACTTGAATTATTTCCGGACCCACAATGACCCCCCGCTTCATATTCAAAAGGTGCCCTTCCTTGCATCTCTGACTGTACGCGCTCTATGACTTCACGGGTCTGGTTCAGTTAAGTTCACTTTTTGGCAGTACACTGTACACATTTATATTCTAGAACCACATTCCAAATCGACAATCAAAAACTAGCTTCGTGAAAAATAGGTAGAACGTATATACGTATTAGCTTGGTAGCTCAAAATTCAAACGCAAAGAGTCTGGCCGACACTCAGATCTGGCGAAAGAATTCAGCCCATATTGGCATAAAACGTGAAAGGGCAACATACTGGTGCAACCACTGTTAATCGCTGGATTCAGGGCGTGCAGCTGAGCGTCGGAGACGCCATTGTTTGACTCGATGGACGAGCACGTATCTCCGCTCACGGCAGTATATGTCTGTGCGCATCCGCCACCACCCCCGCTGAGGCAGAGAGTTTGGCCGACACTCAGATCTGGCGAAAACACTCAGCCTATATTGACATGAAAGGCGAAAGGGCAACGTACTTGTGCAACCACTGTTGATCGCTGGATTCAGTGCGTGCAGCTGAGCGTCGGAGACGCCATTGTTTGACTCAATGGTCGAGCACGTGTCTCCGCTCACGACAGTATATGTCTGCGTGCATCCGCCACTACCCCCGGTGGCTGCCATGAGGCAGAGGGTTTGGCCGACTTGAAGGTCTAGCAAAACACTCAGGGCAAATAGCAGGGAAAGGTGGAGGGGGAACATACTTGAGCAACCACTATTAATCGCCGGATTCAATGCGTGCAGCTGAGCGTCGGAGATACCAGTGTTTGACTCGATGGCCGAGCACGTGTCTCCGGACACAACAGTATATGTTTGGGCGCATCCACCACCTCCGCCGCCACCTCCGCCAGCACATCCATCGACGGCTATGATATTTTTGACCTGCACGTCGAATCTTCCATTTGCTGCGTTTAAAATCATCAATCATACAAATCCATTTATTATATCCAATGCGACATACCATATGCCTGTGAGGCGTCCCTGTGACAGGCGGAGTCAGTTAGTTTTGCTTTCGACAGGGTAAAAGCTTGTATAGGCCCACCAGAGCATAATTCCTCCGAAGCTCGAGTACTGCGCCCGGGTTGCGAGCGCAATTGAACCCAAAGTAGTGGCATCGACATAGCCCGCACCGGCGCTCGGGGACGCGGGGGCACCTAGAATCCATTGATTGGCAACATTCCAGTGCTTTATTAAAAGGAGCATAACAACCTATGAAGACTTTGACGTGCGGATTGGGAGAGACATTGTTCGCCCAGTCGTCCCAGGCGCTGTAATCCCAGTCCTAGAAGAAAGGTTAAGTAAATTCAGTTTGATGATATCAGATCGGCTCACCGCAGGGTTAGCTTCATTAGAGACCTCACTGTTGATTTCGCATCATTTGGAAGTGTATTGTACAATCTCTGTGAGAAATATTACCAGACGTTGTTGTAGAACTGGTTAATTCAACCGTGTGAATTTTGATGGGTCATCGAGAAAGTTGACAACGACTTTACCTGGACGTAAACGGCATCGAAGCTCGCCGTATCGAGGGCGCCTCCGATGTGCGCGTCCGGAAAAGGGCACTGGGGGGCTGCTGTAACGTAATAACTAGAGAATGTGCTAAGAGATTATCACTTGAAGTGGAAGTGAGAGCACACGGTTTGCTAGCACCGGCTGAAAGCGCACGGATTTGGGACACAAACGCAGCGTAGCCCGTCGGACTGCCAACCTCGATGTCCAGATCAACACCATCGAGCACGGCTGTACCAAAGGGGCGTGTAGAGCTCGAGCCGCCCAGGAACAAGTCCCAAATGGTGTTCGCGAAGGCGACCCCCTGAGCGTCCGAGCTCAAAACTGAGCTGGTCTGACCCCCACCTGGTGATCAAGCTCAAAATACAACTAAAGTGACGGAGATTCACGCTTGCCAAGAGAGATTGTGACCAATTTTCCCGTCGCTTGGCAGGCCTCGATACCGGCAGCCAGGAATTGGCAATTGGCCAAATTAGTACCTGGGAAAACGCCGCTGCCGGTACCGCATATCTGGCTAAAAATTGAGAAATGGTATAGAAGGGTATGGAAATACTTGCGTTAGATAGGTCCAGTTGCGGCAACCCGCCTGTGGAAAAGTACACGTTTACAAATGCAATCGGGATAACGTCAATCACGGTGTCCTTGCCAGACGGTTAGTTGTAAGTCAGACGAATATTTGGAGCTGGTACCTGGCAATAAGTCGTTATAGTCTGTTGCCAATTGGGGAAGTCGTTCGAGTTCTCAGGCTGTGCCCCATACGAGTTCTGGCCTAGAAGAAGACTTGTTATTCGACAACGGTGCCAGTGAATAAAAAAAGCGAGCCGAACCCCAGTAAACGACCAACTGGGAAGAGGTGAGTCCAAGTTTCACGGTGAGAAGGAAGAAATAGCAAACGTTATCTGAACAACTAGGGTCATAGCTCATAGCCTGACCAACGCTCAAAGCGAGGACCGAAAGGACGCCAGCCGAAAATATCATCTCAAGGGAAGAACTCGGGGATGAAGTGCGGCAACGAGGTGTGTGGTTCCTCCTTTTATCCATTCTTTGAACCTGGAAGGGGATACCCATTCTAGTCAAGTTGCACCGGACCTCGCGAGCCTCAGGCTGCTTCGTAAAGAGCCGGGAATTTGTATCATATCCGGCAGAATCGAGAAAAGGAAAATTGCAGAGATACGGCAGCAGCGTTAAGTGCAACTCCTCGGCAACCAGGAGGACAGAGTACCATATGTGCAGGATGCTTCTAAAGATCAACATTTACAGTTCGATACCTCCTGCGCCCCGGTGTTCCTCAGTGGGACCGGCCGTGTAATTCTACCTACCTACCTACCTACCTACCCAGAAATGGCGGCCGCGGATCGACATGTTCGGTAAAATTCAGGGTTTCTCTTGATTTGACTCGTGTTTCATCCGAAGGCCGAATAATGCAACACACATTTTGCTGCACTAAGTACTCCGGTGACTTAACTGCACCGGTACAGTAAAGTTCTTCCATCCACGACAGAAGAAAATAGAGCCTAGTGCACATTTGAATGCCGTCCCCTCGCCCGTGCCCTGAATTTCCATTCGTGATTTCGGCGCGTCGATTGTTCAGGACCCGCCGTCGGGTTCTGTATTCAGCAGCTCGCTAACTCGCGACTTTCCAGCTGAAATATCGCTCATCTCTTTCGATCTGCGCATATAATAAACGCAGGCTCGGGTTATTGAAACACTGAAGCATCGCTTTGTAGAGGCACGATTACGAAGAGTAATTCATTGTTCCATGCGTTCTTCATTTCCATATTCTGTGGCGCATCAAGTTGAGAGATGCTTTCCCGGTCTTGTATTTCGCTGTTTTCGTTGGAAAGACATCACCGTACCTGTGAAGAACGACTTTCAAATTACATACCCCAGTGCAACTCACCACATCGTTCCCAATTCCTGCTGTATCTAGGTTTAGAAACCCTATGTGCTTAAACCCACTGGATAATCTCAATTGGTCCATGGAAGAACGATATATCTACCGCTCTGCAAATGTCACTTGACGGGCGGTCTTCTGTCTTTCTCTGTCCGCAAGTGTCCACCCATTGTCCCGTCCCGGACATAGCATGCGGCAGTTTCGCATCGACCCGTGGAAATTACATCCGCCGACAAGGACCTAGCACTCTTGGACCCGATTGGGTCCCGGGGCGTGCGTGCTTGTGTGTCGGGAAGCAACTGACTCAGGTTCCGTCTCCCTTTCGCTTTCCCTACAACGTCTGATTGCTCTGCGAGTTTGAAACCTGCATCAATACACTACTGGCGCTGGGCAGCTTTTTCACCATTTATTTTCATACGATCTGAACGGAATCGGCCGTGCGAGGGAACTATATTTCGAAGTGCCCGTCCGTGTCCGCCCGCTGTGAACCTAGGCCTTCTTGGACCACTTTCTTTGATTGCCGGTACCTTGTTTGGGCGCTTTATGAAACATTTACATGTGCTGTCGAGTTGTTCGGCGTCCATATTGAAACCTATCTCCGATGATCGCTCGCCGAATGTCCGATGAGAACAGTATTGATTTCGCCTTCTTCGGACTTGAGCCTCTCATGGACCTCATATTTTCACGGGACACAATTTTGAACAAATTGGGTGGGCAGGCGTTCTTCCGACCCGCAAACTCCGCTAAACATCTCAATTTTGAGAATGCCGTGGTGACAATCTTAGAACCATTCATTGCATGCCCTACCTAAATGGGAAAAACAGCATCTTACATACGTTCATCTCAATGTTCCGGTACCGTGGTCCAGTGGTTCAAGTTTCCTAAGCCTCCCTTCTCGGCGGAGAACAGAACTTTTGCGGTATAAAACCTAGAAACTCTCCCCGTCTTTCCGCAAGTTGAATCCCCCTCCTTCAATTTAAAGATGCTCTCCAAGACTTTCTCTGCTCTCCTCGTCACTGCGCTGGCTGTCTCAGCGTCGCCAGCTGCACCCCTCAAGGTACACATTTATTCATTTCGCACACTACCAATATTCAACATCTGAGTACGACAGGTCCGCCAGGGATGCACGCAGTCGTATACTGTCGTGAGCGGAGACACCTGCGCGGTCATCGAATCGAGGACTGGGGTCTCGATTTCTCAGCTGCATGCTCTGAATCCATCAATTAATAGTGGCTGCACGAGTATGTTCCCCTCCATCCATCTTGTAAGTTAATTTTCACCGATTTCCCTTCCGTTAGATCTCCAAATCGGCGAGGTCCTCTGCCTCAGTAGTGGCGGGGGATCTCCTCCCGGTAGCGGATGCACGGCGACATACACTGTCGTTAGTGGCGACACCTGCGCAGCCATCGAATCGAAAACTGGGGTCTCGGATTCTCAGCTGCATGCTCTGAATCCATCAATCAATAGTGGCTGCACGAGTATGTTCCCCTCCTCGCCCACGTTAATTTTCACGAATCTTTCTTCCGCTAGATCTCCAACTCAACGAGGTCCTCTGCGTCGCTAGTGGTGGCGGGGGATCTCCTCCCGGTGGCGGATGCGGGAACACCTATACTGTCGTTAGTGGCGACACCTGCGCAGCCATCGAATCGAAAACTGGAGTCTCGGATTCTCAGCTGCACGCTCTGAATCCATCAATTAATAGTGGCTGCACGAGTATGTTCCCCTCCTCGCCCACGTTAATTTTCACGAATTTTCCTGCGCTAGATCTCCAACTCAACGAGGTCCTCTGCATTGGTAGTGGTAGCGGGGGATCCCCTCCCGGTGGAGGCCAGCCCATCGACGGCCTCGGTATGTTCTCCCATTCTCTGTCTTGCATTTCCGTCAATGATGCCTTGTTATCTAGCCACCTACTATGACCCCGATGGCGGGTTGGGTGCGTGCGGCAACCCAATTCAGAACGGGGATTCCGCCGTTGCCCTCGGAACGGGAAACTGGGATGGCGGCTCCCATTGCGGACAGACGGTTACTGTTCAGTGTACGTATCCCTTCCTTCTCGATTGTCAATGCTGAATTGCATTCGTACTGCAACAGACCAAGGCGGGAGCATCCAGGTCACCGTGCAAGATTTGTGCCCTGGCTGCCAAGGTGCTAATGGACTCGACTTGACCGAGGGCGCAATGGCGGCACTTGACTCAAACTACATCAACGATGGGGTGATTTCGGTTGTCTGGTCCTTCAATTGATGAGCCCGGAGATAGTTCTTAGATTACAATCTGGTTCTAGTCGTTGACTTGCTTTTTGAGCTGTTCATTTAATTTGGGATTTGGGTTCAATAGCTTGAATTTTATGTTTCGGATTATGAGTACTTATGTAATCATTTTATTAATCAATTGAATCCATGTTTTCGCAGTCTAGTTGAAAATATCCCCAATCTATGTTTGTAAAAAATTTAGGGGCTGTGCTAGGAAGGTTAGTGGCTGTGTTGAATAACTTTTAGTGGTTGTCCTTTAACTTGGCTTCATTTTTTGTGAACAATTAGTGGCTATGCTTTGTATTCATAATCAGAGTCTGTTTTCGTCTGTGTTCGATTCTCCAAGGTGTCACTTATTTATTATTGCACCTACTCACTGTTCCTTTGAGCCTGAGAATATTCGAGCATCTGTGACATTCATATGTTGTGATAACTGATATTTGGGATGCAGAGATTACGCCAGGCCCATGTATTCAACGTCTTTGTTTAGCCATCATGATATACTCACGTGCACTCCTTGTAATTTAATGCAGCGCCTTGCTGCCACCACCACTCCTTTGAACCTGAAAATATTTGGGCATCTATGTAGCATTTGTATCTTGTGGAATTACTATTTAGAGTAAACATATTGCCACTGTTCCGTACTTTCGACGACTTTGGTTCATGATGCTCACAAGCGCTGCTATAAATTCGATGCCATGGTTCCACCACCACTCCTTTGAGAGTGGAAATCTAGATTATTGAATCGAGAGCGCATTCACTGCAGTCATAGTTGCTAGGTCAAAAAAAAATTAAAAATTAAAAATCAACCGCAGAGTAATCTGGCAAGGCAAGGCCCGGAAAAAAAAAAAAGTACATAAGTAAAAGTTTGCCAGGCCGTGCCATGGCCATCACCCCCAAGTTCCACATTCTCTGCGAGCGCTTTGCAGCGCCTCTCATCCGCCCCGCCACATCTGAACATCCCAGTTACGCCCTCACTGGGAGTAATATATGGACCTCTCGCTGGGACACCTTCATGCAGACAGAAGCACGACTCGCCCTAGGTTATTGATAGTGCACCTTTTTTTGTGCTGCTGATTTCAAATTCAGGAGGCAGAGGCTGGGATATTGATTTTTTGTAGGTTCTGGTGTGTTAGTGCACCCTCAAAACTGCTGAATATTCCTTGGGTGCTTTTCAGGCAGTGCAAGCTGTACGAACAGGCTAGTTTCCAAATCACGGCCTTTCTATTAGAATTCTAACAGCCTTGGGTTGAATTTAAAGATAATCACATGGCTGACACGCATCTAGATACCAGCGTTAAAGTTACAGTATCGAAGGCACAGCCGAAAAAATCCATTTTGGGGATATTTTTGATCCCCGCCAAAGAATTATACTATTTCGACCACTTAGCTGGCCACCTAAGCATTTCTCTCCCGTTGTCTTTAAACGGGTCAATCGAAGCAGAATTACATCAGAGCGAAGGTACCGAAGCGCGTCGTTCGCAGATACCCTTCTTGACCTGCTCCTCCTGCCCCCTTGCCACTCCGCCCCATGCTCGGTGTTGCGACGATGTATGCCCACGTCCGTGGGTAGCCGCACTGCTTTTTCTCTGCCTGCTTTGCTATTCTCCGCTTTGCGCTCCCGCTCGCCCCGTCCTCGGAGTCAGGGTCTTCCTGCCCAAGGATGCGTCCCGGGAACGGTTGGTGCCTCCCTCGCTCGTTCATGTTCCGGCGCTGATCCCGGCCACCATGTCAAAATGCGGAAGTCGCTGGTGTTCCCCCTCCTGTCCCGGAACGCACAGCACCTGAAGAGTGCGGACCTTAAAGATGTCGCAGTGTGTCATCCGGCCAGTCGAGCTCAAAATGGGGCTTTTTCGCGTTCCGTATCGGGCCTTCGCGTCCTCTCGCGCCCTCTGGGGGTGCCGATGTCGCCCCCCCTTCCGTCACGACCAAGACCGTGCTTGGCTCAACCCGCGAGACTGCTGATGATGGCCCCTTCCTGTGGGCGGACTCTTGGGCGGCTGCCCCCCCAGCTCGAGCGGCGCCTCGCTGGCACTTCCCTTCGAAACCGGAGGTCCCGGGTCGTTACCCGGGTTGACGCGTAACCGCCAATCATTCTTGGCGCGCGCAGGCTTGGCGCTCCCTCGACCGTCGCAGCTCTCCCTCGCCCTTGTGCGATAAGCAGGAACGGAACCGTCGTGGCCGATGCTCTCGAGCTCACGCCCCTCCCTTGCCCGTGTGCGATCACCGGGACAAGCGACGGAACTGTCATGGCCGATGCTCTCGAGCTCGTGCCTCTCCCTCGCCCATGTGTGATAAGCGGGATCGGCAACAGAGCCCTCGCCACCCATGCTCTCGAGCTTGTGCCCCCTACTCCCCTGCTGAGTTCTTAATTATATTTCCTCGTTGTGCTATTTTCTCGGAGGGTCTTCCCCACCCACCTTGAATCCATGACCGCTTGCGGCAAGGGTCTTCTTCTTGCACTATTCTTTCAGGAATGGTCCTGACATCACACTTAGCCTCTTCGGAGGGAGACCTTGGTGCTTGTTGCATGCATCTGCAAAGGGACAGATCCACGACAGCTTCTCGTGTACTGGTGGACTCCGGGGATTTTTACCTGGGAGGGGAGAACCCCTCCCGTACTCCAGTATATTCTGCTGTGAGGTCAGGTCCCACGAGGTTTTAACCGGAGGTCCTGCCTTTTCAAGGCCGACCAGTCCACGGTAAGCCAGCGTCTTGTGACAATTGACCCCCTGGAATGGTGTTGTGCTCCGTTGACATCTTGTAGATTTTATGTACGGATAACCACCCGTACATTACTACATGTTTGTCTTCAGTAGACTCGTTGTTCATGTTGTGGACCACGCGAGTATGATAAATCCCCCCCCCCCCTCCGCCCCCGGCACCAGCTTTTTTCCCTTTGTCTTATCCCTTCCGCCTCTCCTTGCCCGTTCATCCCGGAGTGAATTTCTCCCGGGTCCCTCCATCCCTCTTGTGGCACACTCACATTCATTGATTCATCTCTTTTTTCCCCTTTCATCTTTCGCTCAGGTTCATTTCACTGTGTTGTGTTTCATCCCGGACCTCCTTCCACTTTCCTGCCCTCGCGCGCACCGGGCTCTTCCCAGCCTTCCTCGCCGTGATCGTTGGTGCTCCACCAGCGTCTGATCGATGGTGATATGCACTGGAAGATTATAATCGTGGTCCAGTGTGCGCTGATTCTGGCCCTTGGTTTACTTTGGTTGCGTGAGCGTGAGCGGCTCTATTAGAAGTAGCATATGCACATGCATTGCATTCTTCCCTCTGTCTATCTATTCATCCTGGTCGCCCGAGACCGGCTTGTTCGAAACTTGAACCCTCCGTGATGTTCTATGGCCGCTTACCGCAGTACCGGCACCTGCCGGCTCCACCTTACGATGAGTTGCAGAAGAATTCAGCCTGATCCGGAGCTCATGTCGCCGTCTGCAATTCCTTCTGGATGAGTTGGAATCTGGATGATTGCCCCTACCATGGGGCCACCTAAATTTTGCGGGCAGACAACTATCTCCGTCCTATTTGTGGTGCCAAATCCAACCCAGTCGGTCCTCCTTGCCCGGGCCACTAGCGGCTTTTATTAAACTTATTCTAGCCGGGTTGTATGAAGGTTGACCAATGAACGCAGAAAGATCCCTGCAGAGTTCAATTTCTTTGATTCGGAGACGAAGGGTGTGTCGACATGGGACGGTACAGGTCAACACACAAGGACACACAGGTGTGCATACAATGGGTAGACCGGATGTGTCTACCTCCCTAGGTTCAGTTTACTATAGTAGAACACATGATGATGTAAAGACCGGGCGCGATCACGTTTGATATGTTGCATGTATTTGGCAGAGGCAGTGCCAGCACTGCCTGCTCGACTTATGCTCGACGACACCAGGCTTGAGCCTCTCGAGTCTCGACGGACTGATGACAACAACCCCCTCCAACAGCCTCCAACCTCCAGGGTCCAGCGTGTGCCTCTTACAGCGCGTGGGCGTGGCGGCGCCCAACGATCTGGTGCGCCACCGACTAGAGCATCAGCAGTCGCCGGCCGTGGCGACGGCATCATCAGGTTTAGACTTTCGTGGTGTTCATTTATATCAATACACATTGTGGCAAGCACAGTAGGAGTAGGTAGCGCAGTAGAACAAATCTGGGGCCGGAGCGGGCTGTGAGCAAGGTGCACCCAGTGTGAACCGAACAGCGTAGACGCAAGGAGCCGGGGTTCGCCGACCCATGTCGGTACCGGGCCTGGCTCGGTGCATGGAGACGCACGTCTGATCGCCGTCAAGGAACACAGCCTTCGTCTCCGGACCCACGGAACGCAGTGTATTGCCTTCTGTGAGGATTTTGGGGTGAGGGCACGGATTCCCCGCTGTAAATTTTAATACGCGGAGTAGAGCACAACTCTGGGATGCTGCACGTTATGTGAGCCTGTGTCAATTGGATCATACTAAAGGTCTCCATCCACAGCACAACCCGCGTGTTATCTGCTGGCGCGCGAGCTATATGCATATTCCGGGTATGAACCGCGGCCATCCATGTGCGACCGCTGCCCCTGAATATCTAGTTGCGAGAGGAGGATTCCTGAACTGGGCAGATTGAGAGTGGATTCCGAGGCTTGTGAAATCGATTTAGCGGATCAACTTGAAGGAACCGATGCTGTCTGTACTGTTCAGTCCCCAAGCCAGGATTTCACGAAACTCAGAATATTGATACCGGGAATTGAAAATTCTCCGGCGGGCAAAGAACTTTGATCAATGCTGATAATGCAAAAAGCACAGATCCTGTCATCTTTCAGATTGGAGTCCCAGCACTCTGAGGGCTTTGGCTAAAGTCACCTTCTCCATACATTTGACCGACCGTGTCTGAGAAACACATCCTCGCGGGGACTTTGGAAGTTCTACCAACAACATTTTTGATTCCGACTCGATAGCGCACATCAGTCGCGGAGATGTCTGAGTAAGAAGACGAGCAGCCCCCCATCCTCTGCCCGCGCCTGCGGGAACCATTTGCGCGTCGCCTTCGAGTATACGGCGAGCTCTTCCTGGCTTTCAAATTTCTGCACGGGCGCACCAGGTCCCGCAAATCCACAAGATCTACGAGGTTCACGTGGACGCCTCGAACGGCCTTCAAAACAAAAACAAAAAAGTATGGGTCTGGCTCAGCCTTCTTCATTATTTCAACTGATCGTACATACCGCTTTGCAACCCCACAGCGTCTGCGGAACAGGCTCGAGCTCCAGGACCGTGCAGAGCGACTGCCAGTTCCCTAGATCGTGCACGTCGGTTCCATAGATATCGCGAAAGTAAGTGCCATCGCTTTCTGGTACCCAGCGTACGCCGCATTGCACTCAGCTGTCGCCTGCGAGTCCACTTTCGCCGCTCCGCGCTCTAGTTTGGTCCGAAATAGTCCGTACAGCCGGCACATTGCATCGTATTGCTCTGAAACCGGGGCGGTGGGACCATATCGAAAGTGCGGGTAACCTGCGAAGAATTACTCCAGGTGGGTCCGCGGTTTGAGTTTCTTTGCCGCACGCGGCTAATGGCAGAGGGGTTATCAAAGGTTGGGTATGAACGGGGAAGCGCCATACACTTACCTCTTCCCGCCACGTGGCTTTCCGTTTCAAGCTCGGCTTCGGGTCCGAGGTTGGTTGAGGTAAAGGCGGAGATATGGGCACCGCAGTACTGGTTCGGGCGATCAGTACGACGCAGACGATGCGCGGCACCCACGACATACGTGGACGGCAGGCGTTTGGATGACAGCGTTTGTACAACCGGAATGACTAGGGGCTGCATTTTTCGCGGTAGGGGGAGATCGCGGACCGGCCTAGAAACAGTCGCAGGTCGCACTAAAGTTCTGCTGCCCATGACCATCACGGGGGACGTGGCAGGCGTCGAGCCGTCGTCCGATTCGTCGTCACTGCGGATTATGGCAGTCAGCCAGGGTATGAACACAGAGCAGAGAGAGTCGGGTGGTACCTGAGGTCGCACGAGCTGCCGCGAGGGTCGGTCAGTCAGAGGTCGGTAGCCTATCTTCTTAGGGACGTACGAGTCGCTTGAGATCGATATGGGTGATCCCAGGATGACGTTCCTTTCGGCGGCGCGTCGTGGTGTTGCGGGGCGGCTGGACCGCAAGTATTGACTATATAACATGATGCTTAAAAAATAAACACTGACTTGGTTATATTTCGGAGCAGCGTTGCCTGAATTGGTGACGTCGAGGATGTATTGCGCTCGCAGATGCCTGCTCAGCGGGTTGGCACGCAAGACGTTGATTCGGTCGGATCGACTCACGTCCATCTTGGCGTAAAACCCTAGTGGGTGGTTGAGTGAGACCAACAGAAAGGATTAAATACGCACGAAAATTTATACTGCGGGGCGCGGCTGGAAAGACTATTATGACCATGGAATGGATGGGGCAGGAGCTGTCACCTTGGAGGGAGCTTCAGAGACACGAGAATTGAAACATGTGCGCTCGGCAGGGACCCAGCACGCTCTGCCGCGTCGCACGCCAGCAATATATCGTGCGGAAGGTCATCCGATAACATTAAATCGAATTCGTCATGATCGAGAGCTTCAATACTTTCAGGGCACGCCGAGGAGCTGCTCCTTATCAGTAACAGTACATCAGACTGTGAGGAATTTACAAACGGTGATGTCCCAACGGTGGCGATCCTATGTCAATATGCAGGTCTTGCGGTATACTGAGAAAACGTCAAGTCAAGTCCGAGCAAGTAGATAGCAGAAGGCGCCTCAACGGAGGTGCTGGCTCCAGTTGCGCTGACATCCCGTTGAAGGATGCGAACGCGGCACGCTCAGCTTCGTCATAAGCCATTGTTATGTCCGGAGAAAGGTCGTCGAGGAACATCGCATCATAATCATCGACTATGGGCTCATGGCCCGTATGCAATATCACAGAGCTAACGCAGGTCAGTGTCAGGCCTTTTCTTGCGCGCATGCTTGGACACTCACGAAGACCCCAAGGCTTCCTCTTCTAGTGCGTCCGCAGCGCGAAGGAAATTATCGGGGATATACTCCTCTCGCAAAAGTCGATCGAATTCGTCCTCCACTGCAGCAGAATCCATGGGAGAAAAATCAAAGGACTGCCACGTGGCGGCGGCGCAAAACCAGGCTCTGAAACGAAAAAAGTGAGCAAGAAGGGGCCCGCATAACGTGCAATCTCAACCCACGGACAGCCCACAGCCCAGCCAATGACACCGAGAGCCCTAAGTAGCAAGAAAGAAATGGTAAGAGATGAGGTGGCGTCACCCCATCACGCATCACTTACCCATATGATAGCCGCTTTGAGCTGGGTTCGGAAGTGCGAGAGTAAGTACGTGCGATTCAAGTGCGATTGCAGCTTGATTGCAACACAGGTTTATCGGAAACACGGCCTACTCACGCTACTACCCGATTGGGAAGGTCACGTTTCTTCCGGCCAACTCTCGGCAGCTGGACGCCTGAGCGTGCGGCGACCCATTGTCCTCCATCACCGGTGCACAGGTCGGTGGCAAGTATTTTGGAAGACTAAAGTGTTCTTGAGAAATGAGAGAAATTTGATTGAAGCCATTACGAACATGTGGAAAATAATTTTACAATTATGATCATAACCACATCGACTGTCGGGCATTAAATCCCTCTGCAAAGTGGCGAAGGACAACATACCAAAGAAACAAAATCCTCTTCGTACTCCCAGCGGTTTTTGCAGATTTCCCAGAGCTACGGCTCCACTGCAGAGACCAGCGGTTATCGAGACGCTCGCGGGCATCAATGTCGAGCCCTTGGTGAACCATAATTGTGATGGCAGCTAGCTGATTGTCGTCGCCCACGCCGTACAGGTAGTCGACGGGCGAAATACCGTCGTCAATGGTGGCATGCCGCTGGTGTATTTCTTTCAACTGTTTTAGTTGAAGGGGTGATACCCTCAACTGATCTAAAGGAATCTCCGAAGCAATGGTGCGCTGCTTCAGGGATGCATTCTTGAATCGAGAAGCTGTCCCTGGTGTATATTTCTACCATTTGAAATTTTCTTTATAGGTGGTGGCATCAGAGGAGTGTAGGGAAAAGGCTGGCATCTCGGTAGGGACGAATGTGAAGCTCATGGAGGCTGGGGAGGCAGAAAAATGAATAAGACAGGGTCATGGGGGTATTAGTGGGAAGAGGCGCAGTTTTACGCGTCCAAAACACGTCCATTCTGGGTGCACAATGGTAGAATACGGTGGCCACTCCGAGACGCGAACTTAGCCGAGTGATCGCGCCGCTTGATGGCCGTGATTCACGTGATGTCCCAATCGGGTACTGGCGTGAGTGGGCTTACATTCCAGGTTTATCATCCCCTCATCATCACCCGGTTTCACCTCCTTGAAAGCCCGAGCAATCACTTCGTTCGTTCCTAGCGCAATCACAGCCATCAGGCAGTTGATTCCATCAAAGCGAAGCCTTTGTCGCAGCCAAGTTGCAGCTTGGTACTGGTCGCAGCTTCTTCAAGTTCTTGTCCTTTGCGGTTGGCTTTAAATTTTTCACTAATTCGGGACCTCCGGCCATCGCCGTAGCGAGCACCGGGGCTCTATAAATCAAGAGTTATCCTGGCTCTCGATTCGCCCGGTGAAATAATCTGCATACTTGATGCCAAGCCCTCGAGATGATTAAGGGGTCCGCATTTTTCACCTTCACTCGAAAATTCATTAGGTGTTCTAGTTGAGAGAACTTCAGCCCAAATCGATGCACACGCAGTGTCTAATCAATCCTTAGCCATTATTGTCGCCCGCGTCTCCGCGTCGATCCGCTTGATTTCTTGGATCAAGCACGCCAATATTTCCCGCGGCCATTGCAGACTAGCCGCCGAGCGGATGATGCCGGGGCGGGCTGGGATAGGTTGGATTCGGGAAATGCTAGCAGTTCGCGAGGGGAAAGATCCTTTCGCCGCGTGTCCATCACGTCGTCCTCTGGGCACGGACTGACACGGAGTGAAGTAATATCCATGTAGATGGACACCTACATAGTGTGGGACTAGGTGGGAGGTGGCGGGCGAAGTCCCGCCAAGTATCTGCCTTGGTTTCGTTCAAATGCAATAGGTAAGATAATCAAGGGGCGAGCGCCAAACCCCAGTCAGAACATGGAATCCGCCTGGTGTGAACACCCAGACCAAAGCATCTTTGTTCAGGATAATCCGCACTTGCGTTGGGATCATGTCCACAGCGCCTGTATGGTTCTTTGATTGTTCAGACAGCAGTTGACGATATCAGTCAGATTCACACCAGAGGCCTTCGTTTCGCGGTTGCTCTCCAGCGATATCAGGGGATAAAAGATCTGGACGTCGAACATAGAGGTCCTATCAATACCTGCACCACGACCCACGGGAGTTGAGTGAGGTGTTGGCGGCGTTTTCAGGTTCGCCGACGCCCCTTTTGTATTTGTTACGTTTCACCGTGTTCACGAATACTCCGAGTAGTCTGATCGGTGGATTGGTATCAATGTCCCATGGCCTACACGCATGTTCAGAGAGGTAATTGACGGCACCGAAGTAACACATGTCATGTGTTGAGTGGGACGCAAACTGCGCCCAGCTGCAACTACATGGACGTGCTGTGTATCTGGTTACTGAGTGGTGTTGTGTAGAATGTTGCACTACACCGTGCAGGCTACCGCGCCGCAGGCACAGGTAGGTCCTTAGGTGGCGTCTGAGGTGTGGGCGCATTTGAAAGCTGTCAACGGAGTTTGACAGTGCGAGATGGGGATTGCAGATCATAGTTCCGGTCGCCCGCGCGCGGACCACCCGCCTCCGAATCCGCAAGCGGTAATAACGTTATGGGCTCAGAACAGTGCGATTCAATGCGCAATATATAAGTGGTGTATACACTAGCCTACAGGAGCGTACAGGGTAATAATAAGGTAGTAATAAATAATGGAGGCGAGTGAACGACAGCATTGTGGTATAGCAGCGAGCGGGGCTGGTATAAATCATACATATTCGTGATGATGGCGGGGGGGAGAAGTCGACGTCGACGTCGGCAGGGCGAGACGGGCCGCGGATCACCAAGAAGCGAGGGGCTCGTCTTGGAAGTGCGTCGGCGGCGCACCGTACATCGCCCACTCGTCCTCGGATTTGAGCATAAAATGCGGCGCTTCGAATGAGTTCGCAGGCGAGGGGCACGCGATCCGCGGCTCGTGTGCCGGCGCCATGTTATACTTGACATAGGCAGGGAGCGCGAAACCGGAAGCATTGGAAGCCGACGACGGGCTCGAGTAGGGTGTCGAGTAGTGCGAGGGGAATGACGAGGACGAGGAGGACGACGCGGATGAAGACGGCGGAGATATGCCGTACCGTAAAGGCGACTCGGACTGCGGGGGGGAGAACGAGCGCTGGTGCATGGGTGGGGGGCAGGGATAGGGCATGCCGTTCGCGTAGTGCTCATCGTATTCCTCGTCCTCGCCCACGTCCACTGGATCCAGATCGAGCTCAGCGCCAGTGAGAACCAGCATGAATGCGTCGCCGCGACGAGGCTCCACGGAGCCGGGAACGCCCGCGCGCCCTCGCCACTGGTTCACCTCAAGGCGGAGCGACTCATTTTCTGCGTGCAAGATCCGGAGCTGCTGGGCGGCGAGCATGCGATGTCTGCGCGAGCTGTGGATGTGCGCAATCGACGATTTTGTGATGGCGATCCGGGACGGGCGGCGCACTCCAGCAAGATTAGGCAGGAGCGAGGCCAGTTCCTGAAGAAATAGCGGCGAGACTTAAGATGCCAGAAACTGTCGTTAGGCAGCGACGTACCAGGATCCGGGCATTGAGTTTATCTCGGCGCTGTCTCTCGACGGCGTTGTGCGATGCACGGCGTGCAGCGGTGCTGCTCCGGTCTTTGGCTTTGGCCGAGTCGGAGTCGCTGTCCGCACTGCTCCTCTGGCTGATATGGGCTGAGAAATCCTCGACGTCCAGAGGGAACAAGGATAGCGAGGGTAGCATGACAGAACGGGAAGTCATGGATGAAGACGTGGAAGCCTCGGGGGACGAGTGGGGAACAGACATTGGCGAGGTTGGAGAAAGCGTTATGGTCGTCTAGACTAATATCGTGAGTTTGAAGAGCCGCGGTTATCTGTACGGGGTGTCAGCTCGATTCATCATCGAGGCGAAGACGCGACCCACTCCAGGCGGCGTATTTAATTCGAGAAGATAAGGGGCCCAAGAAATGAAGAATGGACGAGCGAAATCGTGAGCTTCAGAAACTTTCGTGAGACGAGAAGATGGTCAGAAAGAGAGGCGCCTTGACTACTTATATGTAGGGATCTTTGATGCATTCACACGATAGATGATGTGGTGATGCGACTATGTCCCAATGTCGGTGTAGATCCTGTAGATCTCGCATCAATTCGGCTAATACGAGATCCCAACATTGCTGCCGTTGACGATTCGAGCTTGGTGGAACAGGGCAGAAGAGATACAGGTGATGGTTCATGTAGTTGGGAACAAACAGCGATTGACGGTACATACGTGTGAAGTCCAAAGTGACAGCCGTTCCAGTCAAGGCGCCAACAACTGAAATAAAAGCGCTCTATCTAAGCGCCTTCAAACATCATCACTAACTCCGTGATGAGCTCTGACAAGACCGGACTAAGTACCGCGAGCCGATGGCCCATCATGTTCTATCATTTCCGCTTGTCTTCCTGCATTTAGACGCGCGGCTTTTTGAGATTGAAAATTAGAACGAGGATCTTAACGGATTTGAATTTGAAAGATCATCGGACCTCAACATATTTACCCCAGCTCCTCAGTTCGGATGATCGAGCTGGAGCTGCTGGAGCTCAAGGGAGTCGCCGAAATCAATCAGATGCCAAGTTAAACCACAACCTGCTTCAATCTTGTGAACGCGTGACCGGACAAGAAAAACTCTGGCAGCCCTCAGGTCATAATATTAATCGTTTGAACCGTTTTGAAACGGTTTTTTTATCGTTTGCTCCCCCTAGCAAACTAAACGAAAACAAAAAACGGTTATTACTGTTTGAAACGTTTACATTCGGAAACGGTTGGGGCCTTAATTTTTTTTTTTCGCATGGACGAAACGCGGCGGATCACGCATCTAGCTGATCGCCTTAATCGGCCCAGGCTCGAACGTTCAACTTCAACTTCAAGTCCATAAAAACAGGTCATGTGTTGTACTCGCCGGGACCACGCTGGGTTACTGTTATCCTGGGTCTGATCTTGCTTATAATTCGAGGACGCGACATGAATACCGCTCATGGCATTTCTTATTATCAAATTCGAAACATGCCCTCCAGAATTCATCCAAATCCAAATCTCTAAGGCTATAGGTCAATGTCCTACATCTGGACAATTCTGCATCCATACTGATCTCACTGCACAGAGGCGAAAGAGGCGACAAGAGTTGGATAACTTTGTCACGAGCTGCAGCGGGTCGAACAGTCT
>JARKIE010000388.1:0-81612 GCA_029378255.1 Mycena rosella | reverse complement strand
TCGATAATTTTCATCCCTCGCTCTTCTGTTCTCCCACCACCAGCTCTCAATCGACGAACCCCTTGCTCGTCTCTTGTCCTCCACTCACCTAAAAATGTCCGCACCTAACCGTCCTGACCCCTGCAAATTTGTGGAAGCGCCACGGCCGCTTCCACCTACTTCTACCGCGATGAGCACTTCGGAGCATTCGCTCCCGACAGCATCACTTTCATACCGCCTCAGTCAGCCCCCACGGACCCCGTGCTAGTTGCGGCCTTCCTGAATTCCGCTGCACCGCTGTTGTCGGCCCAGCCCAGTATGTCACCAAGCGCTCCTACGCAGCCTCCTGGGATCGTTCACCCCGGCTCAATCGTAGGATACTCCAGGCACATCCACGCACCTTCGCCTGCCCACAGGCATTCCCGCCGCTCCCGATCGCCTCGTGAGCCGCGTGGTCCGCCCTCACCGCCCCACCGCAAGAATCATCGCAGGCAACACGAGGCGCCGCCTCACCAACACTTCGCGGACTACTGCGGAGGACGCTCCGATCCCGCCCCTAGACGGTATGATCCCGTAGGGCCGTCGTCGCGTAATCGCGATTATGAGCAGGGGAATACTCCCCCTCCTCCATATTCGGGAAATTATTCTCGACAGCCGCATGCGCATGCGCCCTCTGGCCCCTCGCGATACAACTCCCATGTGCTGGTGGAGCACGCACGGTTTGGCTAGCGACTCCCTGGACACGGTGGCGATGGGATCCTTCAGTGCCTCCTGGCGGAATCAGGCTGCGGCGGAGTTGCCCTGGAATCGGATTTGGGTGGACTACCCGCATAGCGAAGCCACCACCGCTGAACTCAACAAATCAGAATTCATCCCCCTTGCCCTACTCGAGTTCCCGCCCCTCCGTTGAAACGGTGCACCTAAGTATGGGCTGAAATGTGCAAAGACTGAGATCTAAGGCGTGAACACCAAAAACCAACAACCAACACACAACACACACACACACACACAACCAATACAAAGTGCTTATAATTGAGTTTGGGTCACCCTGCAGTATACAGGTAAGATTGAACTTTTCTCGAGAAAAGTTGGCAAGATCGTTCGAGGATGTCTTCTTGGACTTCGAGAGACCAACAGTAGTTTCCAACTACCAAACGTAAATTGTTCTCGAACACGAGGACAACGGGGTTATAGAGTTTGCAGAAGCTCTCGAGCAACCAGTATGTGGGACAACTCGGATTGTTCGTTGTGATCGTCCAAAGGGGACGTTACAGACAACAGGCCACGTTTACGCCTACGCGCAACTCCCTGACCGACTCTGGTGCTTATCAAAGATCTTTTCGGGTTCTCGACGAGGCCTACTCGATCGAGGGGTTGAACTACTGTGACCCTCCACGAGATAGCTATGGGACAAGGGACTATTGCAACGGGACTTCGCTGAACAACAGTGGTATAACCAGAAAACTGCAATGGGACTTCACTGAACAGTAGTCTGTAGCTTAGATGACCTTAAAGCTAATGTAGCCAACAAGAACTTTCTCTGTTAAAGAATACACACAAAAGAAATGCTTTGTAAACAAATCTCCGCGATAGGACACTGAGAACACAAGGCCTATTGACTTGCAGAGCTTCGACAATAGTCTAGGCAAAGCCGGGCACGAATGAGCTGCAGACCTGTGCGTTCTCGATGGTCTTTTATACTACTTCTCGAACTACATGACATGACAGATATGAATAAACAGAAATAAGAGGAAATGAGTAAAATGCGATCTGCAACGGAAAATTTTGGGTATCTTTGGCTTGGCCATGTGCAAGATTGGCGGTCCACATGGATGGATGCCTAGCCAACCTGCTTTTGGAGTGCGATCAGTTTCGAGAACTGGCCCTCGAACCCGATCAGGTATATTTGAATAGCCCAGAGTGTTCTCGAACCCTTGGCTTGGACCGGCTTGGTTGGTAAGTCCCTTTTATGTGTCTTGTCTCCTCTCGTAAGAGCGGAATCTCAGCCGGAGCCTACGTGTCTAGAGTTTTGAGCTCTGGGGTTTGTCGGCCATCAAGACCATCAGACTTGGACTTGTTTGGTGTCTCGAACGCGACATGACTGATCACGTGTGGTCTACTAGAGTCTAGAGCGTCTTGGAAAGGTCTGTGTCACGCTTCTCGATCGGTTTCGGCTGGTTCTCGAACTGGTTTAGGGTTCGCGAACGCTCATGGGTCCGTAGGTCTCTGCTGATGCAGACCTATGCATAGTTTTCGAACTGGGTTCTGCCCAGCCGCCTGGTGTAATACCGCTCGCAATTGGGTGTCAAGGTGTTTTATAGTTATATCTCCTTGGTATGGTATCTAGCTTTGCAGTGCAGCTCGCCCCTATGTATAGGTTATGAACTGGATCTGATGGGCCACATGTAATACTTCTAGGACCGTTATGCCGACTCCCCTTTGGTAAGAACCAAGCATATACAACTCCACAGTACCAGTTATTTCCCTCTCACATCATTGATACACAGCCAGCAGCTCGGAGCTCACTCTGACTCTAACTGTATATCACCGAACAGGAGGTTTTCGAAGTCCGTATGTGTTCTCGAACTCCTGTAGAACTCGCAAAAATGCGTGATTCCACGGCTGGTACGATACCTGCCGTATCACTGTCCTGGCGTCTCATCCACCTTCCCCCGCCGCATCGCCACCGCCACTGCCGCCGACGACCCTATGGCTTGAGCGGCTTCGCCTACAAAAATTCTTTTCGGACGCGCAGGCTTGTCCAGAGGGGAGGGGTGTAACGGGTTGCACTCCCTGCCTCAGCATATACTACAGCAACCGCCTGGTGCGGTCGCAAGTTACTTATTATTGCCTCATTCGGTCATTGATCCTTACATCACATGATTCACTGTACAGTACTTATACGGAGTTAGCGGTCTGCCGGTTGTCATCTGACAACCACCTACTGTTACACTCCCTTGTTCTGCAATAGACCTTGGGCTAGTTTAACTCGGGTGATTCGTCTAAGGTAAACTCCACCCTCCTTACACCATGACTCGATCGAGACGGGTAAATGAGCCCTGACTTCAGATTCTTGTCGATGAACTCCCGCAGAGCAACCAGCTCATTCTGGGAAAGGGAATAGACATCACCGATGGGTGGTACTTCGCCGTCTTCGGTCTCAATCTTGAGATCGAACTCTCGATGAGGTGGAAGACTGTAGGCTTCCTCCCCGGAGAAGACGTCGGCAAAATTGTGGTACTCTGGAGGAAGTCCGGAGAGGTCCGAGCTTCAGTGGTTCCGGAGTGACCATGAGCGGTGTTGGTCGGTGTGATGCGCAAGGTATACTGGATGTTGTCCTTGTCTCGAATGATGGAGGCATATGCCGCGGTGGATACGAGGGAAACGAGGGGAGGGGCAGAGAATGGACGAGGCTTGGAGGCCTCCGAAGCGTCCATTGAAGGACCGGAGGTGCCCATAGAAGGACCAGGAGATGGCGAAGACGTCGGGGGGTTCGGTGTAAGGGCCTTGGCCGGGGCTGCCGGAGCCGGAGGGACCTCGTCCGTAATCGGAGCAACCGAAACAGGATCAGGCGTAGAAGCCTGTTGTGTCGACACAGAAACTCCGGAAGTACCGGGCTGGAAGGAGATTGTGGCGTCAGACCAGTTAATCAACGGATTAATGGGGGTGAGCCAGCTGTATCCAAGCACTAGGTCGCAGGGAGAGTCAAGACGGGTGACATAGAATTCCAAGGATTGGACATCGCCAGAGGGAAATCAGATGAGCAGTCGGAGCTGCCGATTAATGATGGAGGAAGAGCCATCGAGATACCGGAGGCGAACCGGAGCAACCGCGTACGTGGTGAAACCATTCAATTCACAGATTTTCGTGGATATAAAACAATGCAAAGAACCGGAGTCAATGAGAGTTCATAAGCAGGAGTTGAATCCCAAGGCAATTCGTTGTACAAGAGATTGGAGTATGGTTGAACATGACTCTGTAATAGTATGAATAAAGTCCGGCCGGAAGGTAGATGCAAAAACGTCAACGTAAAGGGCATTAAGGGAAAGAGTGGAAGCGTTGAGACGGACCTTGGAAAGCACCTCGGAGTCAACACAACTCGGACCAGGTGCTGAGGCATCCAAGCTGCTGTCTATTTTTTTGACTGGGAGGGGGTCTCGGCCGAAGCGGCCTTGCCCTGAGCATTTCCGGGGCGCTTCCGACAATCCTCGGCCTTGTGGCCGGAGCCTCCGCAGAACATGCAGAGGTTCAACCGAGTGCACTGATCCTGCTCCTCCTGCTTGAGCTTGCCTGAGCTGTTGAGCTTGTCAGCGTAAGGCTTCGGATTGCTTTTACCGCAGGAGAACCGGAGGCAGGTTTCGAGTTGCCGGAGGGTTTGGTGTTTCCAGACGACTTCTGACCGGAAGTCGCTTGATTGGAGGGAGAGGAAGCGGAAGCCTTCGGAGGCCCCTTGTTCCTGCCCTTCTGTCCACCAAAGGTGGCCCTGGAGGTACTGGTGTGTGCACTGGGACCGGAACCGGAGGCTTTCTTGCGCTCACGTTCCCGCTGCTTCTCTGTCTCGCGTTTCCAGTAGCAGGCGTCGATCCGGCGAGCGACCATTTTGATGCTGAGCAAGGTGTTGGGATAGTTGTGATGAACCATGTCGTCCTTGATGTGCCGAGGGAGACCCTCATAAAACTGGTGCCAGAGTGCATTGTCGCCCCATTGAGTGAGAATGGCGAGTCGATCAAATTCCACGATGTAGACAACGAGACGGTCGGAGTGTTTCATCCGGACCATCCGAATAAGATCCTCCGCATCCACGACGGGGTCATGTGGACCAAAATTATCCTGCAGCTCCTGAATGAAGCGAGGAAAGTTTCCGTCCTAGGCCGGAAGCACACCGGAGGTGTCGTAGAGGTTTGGTTCGAACCACTGCTGAGCGGTGCCTCGGAGGTACGACATCATGTAATAGATTTTGTCGTCATTGGTAGGAAAGCCCTGCCGACGCTCCGCAAAGTGCAAATAGCACTGGGTGAGAAAAGTCTGGAGTTTGGCGGTATCAGAGCCGTCGAAAAGATCGGGATTTCGGAGATTTGAGCGAGATGAATGAGGTGGGGTAGAGCCCTGAGTGATGTAATGCTGGGCGGCGTCCTGAAAGAATTGGAATGTGCTCTCTAGAAGTTGATCCTGCGTTTCGGGAGCAGGAGCGGCTGGGCTTGGGGTCCGGGTCCCGGAGGGCCGCCGGGGGGTCCACCGCCCGGGGGACGACCAGGGCCACCGCCTCCTCCACCACCATGTCCACCACCACCACCTCCGCCACCTCCGGGGGCTCCACCAGGGGGGCCAGAATCGGAGGGTGTCGGAGGACCATCAGGTTCACCAGGGGAACCAGGATCAGCGGAATGGTGCGAGGGATGCTCGTCACCTCTGTCGCTGCCTTCATTCTCCAGACGTCCAACATCTGGAAAGTCTGGGATGGGAACATCTTCCCCGGTGCCTTCAGGAACTTCAACAATAGCAGGGTAAGAAATTGGAGAAGAGGACTCAATTATGGATGAGCGCAGGCGACCGGGATATGGAGAGACTGGGTAGACAGTCGGATTGTCTGGGGTCCGAGGGCTATAAAGTAGCCCTGGAGCGTTGACCAGAATGGTGAGCGGTGCGGAAGGGGCTGAACACCGTCCGCGAATGGAGACATGAGCAGGGGCAGGGTAAGGATCCTGAAACGTCGTCAGAATGTCGGCCATCATGTGGGTCGGAGGAGCAAAGGAACAATCTGAGAGAAGAGTCGAGAATCCTGGCGGTCACGACCAACGGGAGGATTATTGGGGTTGGGAAAAGACATGATGAGCCAGCCAAAGGATAGGTGAGTTTGATTATACTGTTATATCCCGTGCCAATGAAGGGGGCTATCGCCGAAGGTCTTTGGTTGGAAGATCGGAGGTCGGAGGTCGGAGATATCAGAGGTGAGCGCAAACACCACAGGAAGGTCAGGGTGTGCGTACTATCCTAGGCCGATGGATAAGACGGAGGAAGACGGAGTCCGAAGGGACACCGGAGGAAGACTCGGAAGCAAAGCAAGGAGCAAAGCAACATTTATAATCAAACTGAAGTATATGAGGATATTAAAGCATATTTATACTAAGTCCATTATTGTCAACCCAAATATGGTAGATCAAAACATAACAATAAGCGAGAGTCCAAATTTGGGTGAAGAAGTAAGCTGACTAAGCAAAACAATAAACGAGAAGTTAAGAAGGAACAGAAAAACGGATAAACGGGAAACGCTCAGTAAACCTTCATTGCGTAAAAACCCGATGACCTTCCGTCTCCGACCTCTGAACATTCGGAGGTCGAAGACGGACCGAAGTCCGTGTGCACAAATATAACAAAAAGCCTGATCGGCTTTATCGGGAAGTGTCGGACTTGCTGCTGTGCGAGGTCGCTTTGACCGCCATGACGTTGTGCAAACTTTAATCGTTGTCCCACAGGAAAAATGTTTACCTGAAAGACCATCCACCACTCAATTTTCATCGCTTACAAAATATTGAATAAAATCATGGTTATGAAATAAGTGATGAGTCATCATGTCGGCACCTGCCGAGCCCAAACAGAAATCCGGATGGAGTCACATAAAGTCACATGGAGTCACAATGAGTCAGGAGGAGTCAGTAAATATGACTCCAAGGAGATGAGTCATGAGATTTGAAAAGGTATATAAGGAGCAGGAAATTGGACATGGACCCTAGCTTTTTAGCACCCCCACTTTGTAGTTTTCAGTTGCAATTAAATTCTTTCGCTTAATAATTCACTTGCTCAAGTTCCTAAGTCTCTTAAAAAGCCTATTAAATTTGATACAACTACCTGCTAAGTCTCCCAGGATCTCCGGCCTTATTGATCCGATCAGAAAGCCGCCGACCTCCAGGTGCTAAGACATTTTTGCACAGCCACTCCCGATTTGGAAATCACCGCCGAATCTCTTAAATAGGCAATTCTTGGTGGATACTTGAACACTTGGTAAAGTCCTGAATAAAGTTTATTTCCGGACTCCCAAGGGAAACATATTTTCCGCTCGACATCATTGGAGCCCACCGTGAGGGAGAAAATTTCCACCACACCTATATTGCCCTTTTTCGAATTAACTGAACTGCACCGACTATAACCACGAAGGTTATCCCTGTACCGCACCGAACTGCACTGACTATAACCACGAAGGTTATCCCCATACCGAACCACACCAACTATAACCACAAAGGTTATCCCTGTACCGAACCGCCTAGAACGGGATATGATCATACCTACCACCACAGAGGCTGGGGGATTTTTTAGTGAAGAACACAGACGTGAATATGAAGCAAAGTTTCCTTATCAGGCTGTAGCTGGACCATCCGGCCATGCCACCACTGAAGGGTTTCCGACTGGATCAGCGTCTCCTAAAAAGAACAAAGGCAAGGCCAAGGCAAGCCCAAAGTTTTCCAGTATCCCGGACGACTACGAAGACGATTCGGGGGCCTGGTCTGAGCAGTTCGATTCCGATAGTCCTCTGTGAAGACGGCCGCCTACACCGCCCTCGAGCCCCAAGCCACCGTGTATGGCAGCTCCCTCTTCGGTTTCTTTCAGTGCACCGCTGCGTACTTCCTTGGATATGCCTATCAAGGGAAGCAAGGATGCTCCCCGTACATTCAAAGGAAAGCATACAGAGGTTCAACAATTTCTCGATCATTACGAATTATTATTAAACAAGTGTCGGATCACGGATGAGAAGGAGAAATGCAAGCATCTTCTTAACTATTGTTCCATCAACGTGCAGAATGTGATTCAGACCATGGAATGTTATCATCACCCAAAGTGGGGCAAGCTCCGCAAGGAGCTATTGAAACATTACAATGCGGAGCGGGCGCTGCAAAAATACAAGCCTTCTGATGTGTATGCTTATGCCCTGAGGATGCGGAATCAGGCCTGCTATAGTCTGACGCAGTGGCACAAATATTACGTGAAATACAATTCCATTGCTGGCGGGCCTCTGAATAGACAACACATGGGAAAAGAGGATTACCTTGCGTATTTCTGGATGGGAATCCATAAACCCCTTCGCCAGATCCTTGAGAACTGGATACTACAGTCTAATCTGTATCGAGATGATGAAGCCCAATATAATATGAAAGAACTAAACACGGCAGCAGAATGGTATTTCCGGCGCAATAAATAGGAGTCGTTGATGGTTAAAGCGGTAGAGTTCAGAGAGGAGCGAGAGGAGGATTACTCGGGGGACGAGTCAGACCAAGGGAGTTCCAGTAGCGAGGATTCGGAGTCTGATTATGAAGAATTCCGTCACAAAAAGAAGCAGCGCGCCAAGAGAAAGAAGCAGGAGAAGAAGAGAAAGTTGGGAGTGAAGGCCAAGCCCGGGAATACCAAAGAGCACCAGAAGTATGCCGGTAATGAGGACGAGATAGCCAGCATGATCCGCAAGCTGAATGCTATGAAACTGGACGATCCAGAATACGCACCAATTTACTACAAGGTTATGGTACTGGACAAAAGTGGTACTGCAAAAGAGTGCATTAAGCCCCCTTCTCTGACCGAGGAGAACAATTGCAACGCACCTCGACAAGACCTTCTACAAATGCGTTTAATACCGCTCCACCGGACTGACCAGTTACGCCCACCACATACCCAAATAGCCTTCCGCTCGGTAAGGCGGCAAACGGAACTAGTCGCGAGTTCTCGGGATGCTTCGGGTGCTTGGGCGACAGACACCGTATCTCTGACTGCCAACAAATCGCGGACCTGATAAAACATAACATCATCGTGTACAATGAGGAAACACGGCGACTTACCATGAAAAACGGTAATCAAATCTGGAGACAAACCGGCGAGTCCTTGGCTGTGGCCGCAGAGCGTATATCTGGGGGTAGTGCGCCTAGGGTAATGCTTGGAGTCGGTCGTGGATGAAGCTTTAGAAACACAGCGAGCCGTCCATAATTTTTATCAAGAAGAGAATTGACGGGCTCGGATTGTCGAAGTATACACCGACGAGAGTTCCTCGGAGGACGAAAACCAGGAAGATGGCGAGGTCAAAAATGGAATCCGGTCTGAGATATATTTAACTACCCCAAGACGCGTAAATGTTTACGAGCCCGAAGCGTTTCCGGTAGAACGATCTGTTCCGAGTACGCGAACTGCCAGGAAAGAAGTCTTTGATGGAGTCTACCCACCTAGCCGAGAGAAAGGGAAGGGCCATGTCGTACGAGATTTGGAGGACAAATTCACAGAGAAGTCCTTGCCCGGGGGGCCCAGCATGCATAGCAAAACCACCAAGCCAAAAGAGGACGCTGTACCACCACCTGTCAAGAAGCCGGCTGCGGCCGATCTGGGAAAATCAACTGTCAAACCCCGCACACCGTCACTTGATGACGTTGTCCCCGAAATAACTCCGGTCAAAGCTTGGCGTGTCCGTTTTGAAGGCACGGAAGACGTGGAGATGTCAGACACTGCAGAGACAGATAAGCTTAAGAAAAAGGTAAGTGACAGGGCCAGCAAGAAGGAGGAAACCACAGTTAAAGGAGACAAAATCAGTACAGCCAAAAATATAGGGCGACAATCCGAGCTTTCGGCTACGGTGGATCCACAACAAGTAATGGAACGAATTCTCGACACTATTGTGCCCTTGACTGTTCGAGAAATTATGGTAACATCAAAAATACTGCGCACGGAACTTCAAGATTTAATACGTGTTAAGAATGTTCGCGCAGTGCTTCTAGGCAGCTCTCAGAACCATCCTTTAATTGCCAACTTGGCGTGGCCATGAACGGAAGGGATATTGATTAAAGTAGAAATGGAAACTCTAGGTAAACCGATCTGCGCTATTATTGATACAGGATCGCAGCTAGACGTTGTCCGGGCTGATGTAGTGGCGCTCCAAATTCGGCGCGCGGTCGACATGAATCAAATAACCAATATGAATGACGCTAATGGGGGTCAGGGTCAATTACAAGGATGAATTCAGGATGTGGAGTTTACTTGCGGAGGCGCGACCACTGTTACCGATTTGTGGGTATCGCAGCAAGCCCCCTTTGAATTGCTTCTTGGCCGCCCCTGGCAACGAGGAAACTTAGTGAGCATTGATGAGCGTGAAGAGGGAACCTACCTGATTTTTAAAGACAGAACTACGTGTCAGCCACGTTATGAGCTTCTGGCGGTTCCGTATGAGGCGTCGCTTCCAGACCCACGTTCTGGAAATGCAAGTCAATACCAGTCATTTGTTATCACAGCCGGGGACGATTCTACGGGGAACATGAGCCTGTGTTCTCCCGGCATCGAGGCATCCTGGGAACCTCAAAGAGGGCATATTGAGCATGCCTTTCAAGGAATTTGCCAGCCCTACCGTGACGACCTAGTCAGAATGGCCTCCGTGCCGCAGCTTTTCGAAGCGGGAATGCGCCAAATTAGAATCTTAACTGGAAACGAGTCACTACAGTCTGGGCCCGCACTGTGGAGGGAGAACATGAGGGCAAGGTTGAGTCAGAAAGAGGAAATATATATACCTACCAAAAATAAGACAATTCCCCAGATGCACCCTATCCATCAGGCCTCTCCAGTAATGCCTGTGCCGTTTTCAGTTGATCAGTTTTTGTTCCCCCGCCATTCGGATCCTGCTATACCTTATGAGGTTGTCCAATACCTGTCGCGCCAACACCTTAATCACCTATCTCCGGAGATCGTACCCATTGGTGCCGAATCTCCGCTCCAGATTATCGACGGCGCACTCACCTGTCAGTGGGCTAAATATCTTAATAAGACTCCCATAGATGTTCGCCCTACCTTCGCCGCCGCCCCACAATCCGAATACTACAGGTCAGTTACTCTCCCAGACGCAGACGGACAGGTTGTCCACCAGAGCTCTGCGCAGAACGCGTTTCGGGTATTCAACGACGAGAAGACGGGCTTACCATTCACTATCTCTGGTCATGAAGTCACTCTCCATTTCTCATTGCCGTGTGCTTTGGACATATCGTGGCAAATGGAGCTTTTCCTCCCATCGGATGAGCGCCTGAAGGCGGTTATGGAGGTGACACTGCCTCCTGACGTGCCCCCGCTTGAGAACCCCGCCTTTCCCGTTCCCGCTGTGGCTGCCGACTATGTCCAACGATGACCGTTTACTGCAAATACTTCAGGTATGTGCGCCCCTTCAGCAGTTAAGTTTTGAAACTCAACAAAGTGGCCCCCAGGTCAATGGAACACTTCATCCCTATGAGACCTTGCTGTCGCAACCCCTCAGCCCACTCAGTGTCCTCAGTGACGACGAGCTTGATAACCTTCCGTCTCCACCCACGACTACTTCCGATTTTCCTGAGACGCCGCCGCTGCGTTACCTGAACGAGGACATCGCGAGATGCGCCGAGGCGACCCTGGTTCGGAACGAGCACGACGACTTGTTTGTAGGCTTGTCTGCTGATTTTGAGGAGGACGTACCTTTGCTGCACCTTGCCGACTTCAGCGACACCATCTCCAATGTCTCCGGCGCATCAGCTGCAGTATGCACATCTTGTTTTGACCCGAGCCACGACGAGGCCATGGACTGCCCCTTATGGGGAACAACGGCGTCCCCCGGGCCCGTGTCTGCGAGTCGAATTAGCAACGACAGGGGCAAGAACCTGGGTGCATTGTATTACCTCGATGATCTGATTCTAGACCCAGCACTGATACCCAGTATCCTTCTAGATCAGACGCGCGAGGATGAAGTGCAGCGCATTTTTGACCTAATGTTGGGTCCATCGCTTGAAGAACGTTTAGGCACAGCAGCCGCAGCCGTCGCCCGAGGAGAGCTCGAAATTGAAGGAGGCGCCAATAGTCGCACAGACGCTGAAGTACAGCAGGTCCTGGACGCTGCGCTCAGCCCAATTCTTGACGGATTGCTTGAGCTACCTGCCAACAGTTCTGGACAGCTTCGGGCCTTGGCACGCACCGCACTTCGCGTTCGCCACATCTACGAGGAGTTCATAGCCGGTCTTGCACGCCAGGAGCAGGGGGAAGCAGAATGGACGACAAGAGATAATGTAGCGTCTTGGTTTATCACGCAGTCAGATTCGGATCACGACTCCTTACCGGATCTCGTATCGTGGTCGTCCCGATCACCCAGTCCCGTGCTGGATTCCACGCCTCTCTTGCCGCCCGGCATTGTCGTCGCTGTTGGGGGCGACGATGAGGCCGCTTCCTCTCTGGCACCTCCCGCTTTAGTTTTCGCTCCGACCCCTGGACCCTTCCATCACGTGGTGATCCCTCGCAGTGAACAAGACAAGATCGATGAAGCAGCAGCTCTGGACTTCGATTTACGTGCAGCGGAGGCCGAGGCAGCCTACTCGAGACGTTCCATATTTTCTAACAGACCTTATCTGGAGAAGGCGTTCACGCAGAATGTTGTTCAGATTTTCCTTGCTCCGCCTCCATCATCTGAAACTCCTTCCCTTGATTTCCAGCGCAACAAGGTCATCACTCGCGAACTATGGTCGAGTTCTGCTTCTCCATCTACCTCCGAAAGTTCTTTCGATAATGTGGAAGCCTACGAGATGCTCGAGCAGGCTGTCCACTACGAGCTCTCCCAAGTACCGGTCGCGCTGTTCACCAATTAATCCAGCCCTGCCGTCACCGAATGGTCAGTGACCACGTCCGATTTTGCGATCTTGCCTCGCGCCGTTATTGATGCAGCGGTCGCCAGGGTTATTGAGCAGGAACCCGAGCGCGAAGCAACACCTGAGCTCTCGACTTTCACTGACACTGAAAGTTTTCGCATCGACCTAACCCCCCCGTATTTGCGAGCCATAACCGACAACGCGGCGCAGACCGTCACCGCCTCAGACACGCTTCCCATAATCACTCCGAACCCCTTCTTCCCGGCGTTCACCTTGCAAAACATAGCTCTTCAGCAGTGGATCAAGGCAAATCAATGTTATCAGATTGTGAGCATCTGCTGGGAGGATGACTTCAGAGCCAACGACCTGGCTCATTTAGACCTCCTTGCTACCACCGCCCGCACACAGTCGCCGCTCACCTCCCCTTCGTTGTCCCTGGATCCCATACAATCGCCCACCTCCCTAGACTATAGCCTGCCTGATCCTCCTGCCCCCTCTACGTTCGGCCGTGGCACTGCTGCCGATGTTCATACCGATCGTCATGGGAAACGTAAATCGCGAAGCGCATCACCAAGTAGGCCGCACAAGAGATTGCGTAAGTTCAACAGTGATTTTCTATGGCGAACTATTATTGAACACGAGGCTTATAAAGCTGCTGGACTGACAGACGCCGATGTCATTCGCATGTTGGCAGGGGTTCGCCTTGCCACCATCGAGGGAGCGCGCGAGGTTGGGCAGTTTGTTACAGCGCATTATCCCGTTTCAGAGGTACGCAGCCATTATCAGTACACCGAGAAGCACTGTTCTGACACCCGCTCCTCTGCGGGCTCGCAGCTTAACATGCCATCGGCCTACATCACACACCCTCTTCTCACGGATTTGGAAGCTGCTAAATTACACACCCTCTGGAACGTCCTTCAGCATCACCATCAATATTTTCTTGCCTCTCTCGTTCTCGACGTTCTCATGCTTCGATTTCAAGACAAATATGCTGTGTCGCATATCTTCAATAGTGGCATTCTCCAGGAATGCAACCCCAATGTCCAATATTGGGAGTTGCTTCCCTTTGAAGATGTCCGGTTCGTTACTAGTCTGGGCGTCATCGACTTTCACACCGACACTCCTCCTGACTTCGATCCCGTCTCCGGTCACCAATACTATGAAGATTCGGATATGGAGGACAAAGAGTTACAGCTCCAGTACCCGAACAGCGAGGACGGTCGTCTGCAGTCTGAGAGGTATTGCTTTGAAACCGAGTCTAGTGCAGTCTTCACTGATTCTTCTGACATGGACTCGGATTCCGACACACCGCCCAGCATTCATGCTGGCCCCGACGATGCTGAAGGGAGTTTCTATATCCGACGGGTCGGAGATTGGTTTCGAGACCTTGACGAAACCCCCTTGGTTCAATCCACCAGCAGTCCCAAGGCCAGCGAAGAGCTGTTTTTGGATGAGCCCAACACGCAGGAGCCTATTCCGGCGGATTGGAATTTTCGGGCTGCTCTCGCCGAAGCCCGTGCCCGGCTCCTGGACACTTGATGGTTTGTCATTAATTAATCTGTCTGCCGCGGGTCCTACCCTTTTTCAGAACTCGACCAATTTATTCTCGTGGCCCTGGGCGTGCCAACGAATCGGGCACTCCTCGGCCTAATTCCACGTTTCTGACTTATCCCCTTGTGCATATCTGCGAACATTTTTGCCGACTCATCCCCCCCATTATTGTTAATATCCACCGCCACCTGAATGCTGTATCACCCCCAACAACCCCGACTTCCCTGGTTTGTGCCCTATCGCGCACGAACCCTGGCCGGTTGTGTCAGACAAGCTTTCTTACGTTACTAATGACCCTCAGGACACTCACGATACTTACGCCCCCGTTTTCGAACCACCTTACGCACCCTATCTGAGATACGATACTGTTCGCGTTGTACACTATCCTTCCAGATCCTCGTTTTAGTTGTACTTGCAATTGAAATGTTTGAACCGGAATTGGTGCAAGAAGAATTTGAAGCTCAAAACAGTGAGAATTGCTGTTTCTCCTATACATTTAAAGATGCTTACAAGACCCCGAATGTGCGTAGAGGCGTGAAAGATTTCTTCATGGAATGTTCCAAAGACGGGGTGGATTTGGAGGAAGACGATGAGTTCATATTCTATCCTGTGACCTCCCATGATAAATTAGGGCATGAATATCAGTCTTTCACCATGTATAAATGAGTGGACAAGAAAGTACGTCCGGTATCAACCACCTTTTCCCCGGAATATGAGCACGATTCCAAGGGATCCCTTGGAGACCTTGCCCTTATTGCCCTTTTTCTCCCCCGTGCTTGGATCATGAACACCTAAAACTATTGAATATAAATTCGGAAGGGTTCCTGAGCAAAGAAGAGGAAAAGTTATTTATACACGTAATGGAATTAAACCAGGACGCGCTAGCTTTTGAAGATTCAGAGCGAGGGACATTCAAAGATAAATATTTCACACCATACAAGATTGCAACAGTCCCGCATACTCCTTAGGAGTACAAGAATATTCCCATCCCACCAGGAATTTTGCAAAAGGTCATCGATGTGTTAAAACTCAAAATGGAAGCAGGAGTATATGAAATGTGTCAATCCTCATATCGGTCAAGGTGGTTTTGTGTTCTTAAAAAGAACGGCAAGCTGCAAATAGTACACGACTTACAACCATTGAATAAAGTTTCGATACGAGACGCTAGTATGCTGCCCATTGTGGATGATTTGTGGAAGGATTTGCTGGCCGCCAATGTTATACCGTGTTTGATTCGTACTGGAGATTTGATGTGAGAAAAATGGAACCCGAGAGTCGGGATATGACCGCGTTTATGACTCCACTAGGATTACTCCGGATTACGTCTATGCCAACCAGGTATACCAATTCTCCGGCAGAATTTCAAAAGTGCATGGTTTTTATTTTGCGCGATGAAATTCCCCACAAGGCGAATGTTTTTATTGATGATCTTCCTATAAAAGGCCCCGACACTCAATACTTGGACCACAACAATAAACCCGAGCTCATGCCTGGGAACCCGGGAATTCGCCAATTCATCTGGGAACATGCGAACAATGTCCATCGAATAATGCACTGAATGATTTGTGCGGGCGCCACCTTTTCTGCGACTAAACTCCAGTGCTGCCAACAGCAAGCCTTGATCGTAGGGCAACTATGCATGCCAGAGGGGCGCACCCCAGACACCAAGAAGGTTTCAGCTATCCTAGATTGGCCGGACTTGCAGACACCTCAGGAGGTTCGCAGATTTCTGGGACTATGCGGGACTGTCAGAATTTGGATTCTTAACTATTCCTTAATTATTCGCCCCCTTACCAAGTTGTACCGACAAAATGTCGAATTCTTGTGGGACGAGCGTCGGAAGTACGCATTTGCAAAAATCAAGTTATTAATTGCAGCGCTACGGCCAATTCGGTACAATTCAGAACTTGCCGTGTTTTTATCAGTTGACTCGTGTCGTGAAGCCACAGGCATGATCTTGTCGCAAGAAGACGAACAAGGACGCTGCTGTCCTGCCCGATACGGCTCAGTTCCGATGAGTGAATGTGAGTCCCGCTACTCCCAGCCGAAATTAGAACTATTTGGACTATATCGGGCTCTTCAGCACTGGCATCTGTACATCATTGGGGTCAGAAATTTTAAGGTGGAGGTGGACGCTAAGTTCATCCAAGGTCTATTGAATAATCCCGACCTCCAACCCGACGCCGCCGTCAATTGCTGGATTCAAGGCATTTTGATGTTTCATTTTGCATTGATTCATGTACCCGCTACTAAATTTCAAGGGCCCGATGCTCTATCCTGACGGCCAAAAGCTGAAGGCGAGGAGGCTGAAAGTGACGATGACAAATGGCTAGACCAAATCGGGTTATTTGCCGCTGTAGAGCCTCTTCTGAGCAAACCTTATCATGTAACAGAACTCCCTTCCTGTCTTGCCGTGCGTGCAGGGCAAAAAAGGGATTTACGGGATATTCAGCGTTTCCTGAGTACCTTAGAGGCCCCTGCATTTCCGAGTACACAGAAACACAAACACTTCATTAGTTGTGCGACCCGCTATATGATCCATGAAGGGAAATTTTTGCAGCGCAATAAGAATGGGCCCCCACTGGTAGTCATTATGGATCCGAATACGTGCCTTCGACTTCTTATTCAGGCACACGACGATTTGGGGCATCGAGGTGTGGACCCAGTATGGGAAATGATGCGGAAGCGTTTTTTCTGGTCAAAATTATATAACGACATACAGCATCACATCGTGTCCTGTCACAAATGCCAAATTAGAAGCACCAAGAAATTAGAAATTCCGCTTACCGTTTCAACTCCTGTCGCGCTATTTCAGACCATCTACATAGACATCATGATGATGCCCGAGGCCAACGAGTTTCAAATGATTGTCGCTGCATGCGACGACTTATCGGGTGCTTGCGAAGCCCAGCCCCTTAAGACGAAGATAGCAGAAGAATTAGCACAATTTTTCTGGATTCATTTGTATTGCCGTTACGGATGTCC
Source organism: Mycena rosella (assembly GCA_029378255.1). NCBI lineage: Eukaryota > Fungi > Basidiomycota > Agaricomycetes > Agaricales > Mycenaceae > Mycena > Mycena rosella. The sequence goes on along the minus strand of JARKIE010000388.1, from coordinate 64,486 downwards.
GAGGAAAGTCATCACGGATAATGGGTCGGAAGTCCAAGCTGGATTCAAGAGACTCATGAAAACTATGGGGATACCTCACATCCGAATTTCGCCATACAACAAGCATGCTTCCGGGGTTGTAGAACAAGGTCATTATACCCTACGGGAAGCTCTAGTAAAAGCGTGTGGAGGAAAAATTGAGCTATGGCCTGAAAAGCTCCCAGTAGCATTGCTTGCTGACCGGATCACCGTCAGCCGTGTAACGGAATTCTCGCCTTATCAATTGCTCTATTCCGCCGATCCGCTTCTGCCCTTTGATCTCACCGAGGCAACCTTCCTTGTCAATGGTTTTCGATCTGGTCTGAGTACAGCCGAACTTCTGACGCTGCGCATTCGCCAACTATCCAAACATGATCGCAACATTAACAAGGCCTCTAAGACACTAAAGAAAGCCCGATTCCGCTCCAAGGAGCAATTTGAGCGAAGATTTTTAAAGAAATTGTGCCGCAACGAATACAAAAGTGGAGAATTAGTTCTGGTCCGAAATCTCGCCATCGAATTTGAAGTTAGTTCAAGAAAGAAGACGATGGACAAGTATTTCGGTCCCTATGAAGTAGTGCGGAAAAATATGGGAGGTGCTTACGTACTAAAGGAATTGGACGGAGCCCCCCTGAGAAGAGCTATTGCCGCATTTCGACTTCTGCCTTATATTACCCGGAACCACTGGTTCATGCAAACTGGCTGGATGGGGCAGGATGGCGACGATGGTTCGGAGTCAGCAGAAAGTGAGTTTGGATCAGAAGAAGACGAATGAAAAATGGAAGTTGTGACCACAAAGGGTAACGGAGTCCACGGCTTGAGGCACAAAACAAAGTGAGTTAGGAGCCCGAATCAATGGCGATGCTCCCGGCACCTTAAAACCGCCACATATAAAATGACTGCTTCCCTCGACATTCGAGTATTTCTTCCTTCTACCCTCCAAACTCCCACCTTCCAGCTCTCATTTCTCGACTTCAGCGTTATTCAACCTCTGTACGTGCCCCTGCTTATTATCCACACCACCATGAATCCCACTTCTTTCCACGGCCACGAAAGCTTACCCGAAGGACTAGGCGACGGTCCACACGGCGATGTATGTGCCTTATTACCTTCCAGCTCTGAAATCCATCATTAATCATTAAATCGTTTCCTTACTCATGACTGTCATGAACTCATAAAGGCGGATCTCTACATGACCGCTGGCTTGCACTTCCGTAGAGCCGCTATCCACCACCTTCATTCCTTCCAGAATATTTCTTTCACAGCGTCCCCGTATATCAACCCGGATCATGCACGACCACAGGCCTCCTCCATCTACTCCACTGAATGCGGCCACAACAATGTCTCCACTTATGACCTTCTCGATTCCTCCCCAGAACCTTCTCACATGCATACGGGGCTTGAAACTCTTCATATCAAGCCGTTCGGAACTGCACATACCAATCGTCAGCCCGTCGAATACCTTGTGGGGAATCCTAAAGCCTACACTCTCATCCATCCCTTCTTCGCCCACAGCATTGACGAAGAAACGCAACGTCAGCTTGAGGCCTGGATGCTGTACCGCATCCACCACCGCAGGGTAATGAGCGAGTTTTGCCCGACTCTGGCACAGCCCACGCCCATGCAGGAGGTCCTCCTCATTAAAAAGGACTAGGCAGACAAGCACATTCTTGTATTGGGCAGCGTGCCCTGGGCACCACTGCATGAAGGAGTCAACATCGAGTGCATCAGCAAGTTGGTAGGGCCTTGGCGGGCTACTGCGCACCTTGACTCACGCCACGATATGCTCTGCAACCTATGGAGATGCGACGGGACGGAACAACAAGCATGGGTCTGGGTGCATGGGCACTTCAAAACACCGCCCTCCCTGTACAAGCGGCTCAAGGTTGGGGTGAAGTGGATGAAGAAGCGCTTGTTCGCTTTGCGGTCGAAGAACAAATCGGTTCAGACAACTCGCGAAATTAATTAGCCACCAATAAAATACGTAGGAACACCGCTTATGACTTCAAAAACTTTCGCGCAACCATCATTGATCAAATCAAATTGTGTGCTGGATGCTCTTGGGGGACTGAGGACAGTCCCATATTAATCTGTCTGCCGCAGATGTCCCACAGTAAAAATTTTTACCTGAAAGACCATCCACCACTCAATTTTCATCACTTACAAAATATTGAATAAAATCATGATTATGAAATAAGTGATGAGTCATCATGTCGGCACCTGCCGAGCCCGAACGGAAATCCGGATGGAGTCACATGGAGTCACAACGAGTCAGGAGGAGTCAGTAAATATGACTCCAAGGAGATGAGTCATGAGATTTGAAAAGGTATATAAGGAGCAGGAAATTGGACATGGACCCTAGCTTTTTAGCACCCCCACTTTGTAGTTTTCAGTTGCAATTAAATTCTTTCGCTTAATAATTCACTTGCTCAAGTTCCTAAGTCTCTTAAAAAGCCTATTAAATTTGATACAACTACCTGCTAAGTCTCCCAGGATCTCCGGCCTTATTGATCCGATCAGAAAGCCGCCGACCTCCAGGTGCTAAGACATTTTTGCACAGCCACTCCCGATTTGGAAATCACCACCGAATCTCTTAAATAGGCAATTCTTGGTGGATACTTGAACACTTGGTAAAGTCCCGAATAAAGTTTATTTCTGGACTCCCAAGGGAAACATATTTTCCGCTCGACATTGTGTCCCCAGCATATTGCCCATTGTCTAGATAGCGTGCCATAACTATATTCTTGCACCAAGGGAAGCAGCCACATTGCAATACGCCCAGGCCCCACCGACAGGCATGTTTCAATGTGCCCGCGCTCTGAATGTACTGCCAGCTATAGGCACAATCTAATGAGCCCGTGTATTCCCACCCTTGCCTCATATGGCCTGCGTATCCAGCTATTTCCTGGACAATCCTGCTCGGCTCCCTCGGCATTCTACCTTTTTGATCCCTCCCCTAGGTTGCGATCAAGTCCTGCTGTTTATGGACGCCATCACTTAATATTCCCTATCTACACGTCTCAGCACATCAAATCCGCCCACATCGCTCCAAACGCCCTTCTCGTCATCTCACCATTCTCACCCCGCTGCCCAAATTGGTCTGCGCCCATCAGGCATCATCTCATCATCACGACAGCCCGCTCCTCCGCTCGTGCTTGTACACCTTCCGCACCACACCATCCTGTATTTGGGGCGTCTGGGGCACCCGCTCGTTGCCACGCTTGGGCGCACGTGCACCCTCGCTGCTGGCAGCGCTGTCCATACTTTCTGCGCACCCTCGCGCCCGTTGCTGCTGGCACTGCCGCCCGTACCACCTGGTCACATGCCTGCCACCAGCACCTACTCTAGCAGGTCGTCCTCATAGTCGGGGCGCTCCTCTTTGTCGTCCTCCCCCTCGTCATCACCGCCCTCCTCGTGCCTGTTCCACTCCCATAGCACCATGCGGATGCTTGCTGTGGCCTCCCGTCCGAGAAAGGCACGCCCGTCCTCCCGTACCTGGGCCCAGCTCCGGCGCAGCTTCTCACAGGTTCTTGCCTCTCGGTCTGCCTGCTCCTTTGCGTATGCATTGAGCCCCTCCGCCAGCTCATTGGACACCCCCGTATGTGCGCTCGCCTGCTCGAGCTACACTCCAGCCTCGTATACATCATATTCGATGGTGCGCCGCATCTCCTCCTCCACGAGCATGGTGTCTTCTATCCACCGCCGCGTACGTGCGTACACTTTGCACCACTCCACGCGAAGAGCTGCATGTGCATACCATCAGTAAAAACCCATTATGGAATCACACTTACGCACCTTCCACCAGCTCTTGCTTGCTCAGCTCTCCCGCCTTCACCCTGTATCATATCCAGGACAGGGTGCGCCTGGACTCCCCTTGCGCCACGACGCCGTACACCGCAATACCACCCTCCTCCACGTCAAACAGGTCGTGCACCACCTCCCTTTGTGCGAGCTCCTCGTTGGTGAGTGCCCGCTCATTTAGCGTGCGTATGTCGCTATCCAGCAGCACCTGCAGTGTACGCTCCCATTCCCCGTTCCCTCTCAGTTGCGACACCGCGTTGCGTGCGTATCGATAGCACAGCTTCCCCTTGTGGATGTGTACTTTGTTCTGTCGCAGAACACCTTGGCCCCACGTGAGCGCCCGCTGACCCGTCATGTTGCGTAGATGAAAACAATTTGTCATTGTGCACATCTGCAGTCCCTGGCAGATTGTCTCAAGCGCCTCATGAGCCTCCCCCTCCCGTAGCTCCCGCCTCCACCGCCGGCAACCCCACTGCGCACACCTTCACCCGTCTTGAGGCATCTGCGATATCCGACAGCATGAAGAGCTGGATCGCCTCAGCGTCGCGGTTGGCCTCTGTGTCCCACAGAACCCATTGCGACTGTGTCAGGAACCGCCGCACATGTGGCATGTAGGCGCGTTGGAGTTTTCGGAACACCCGGATTCTTTTGACTATCGTTCCGCGATGTTTCATGAAATTGAGTTCCTGGGTGGGGGTCGGATTTGAGATGGCCTTGACGTCAATAGCGAGATAGCGCCTACAAACATTGTCAGTTCCCATGTACGGCATCTAAAATGATTATACCCACTGCGATTCCTCAATTTCAAGCCCCATCATAATGAATGTACTTGGTGTATCTTCCCGCTCGACTTCGATGCCCTCCCCGCTCTGCAACAGCTCCTCCTTCGCCAGCTTCAAACGAATTTCCTTCATAGACATCCCTATATTTGCCATCAGTGCCCACACTCTACAATTGCAGGCTGTGCGTACCTTTCTCCTTCACCTCAAATGGTGACTCCATGGACGTCGTATGCTGCTTAGACTCCCATGCCGTCACCCACTCTTTCCATTTCGAGACCAGTTCCGGGACCTGTTCCTGCAGCGCCGCATTGAACACGTCAAACATGTCCCAGTGCACCTGCCCCTCCATTACGTTCTCCTTCATACGCTTCATGAACGTCCCACGCCAAGAGACCAACCGCCGCCAGTTGTGGAATCCAAAAGGTCCTCCAACGTGGCATGGCATGCCCCCACCCCCATCATCTTTGTTGATGCCGCCGCCCCGTTGGTGAACTCCCAATTCTGCTCTACGGTTTCTCCATGCGTTCGTCCGGCACCCCACATGAAATGGAAGGAGAAGGGTGAACGGCAGGCAGGCTTGTGGGCAGGAGGTGAAAATTCGGGACCTTAAACCACATGCGACTCTGGTCCAGCACTAGGTGTAACTCGGTCGGGAGGGTCACCATCTGCGACCAAAAATTCTTGCCATACTGGCAAGCGATGTCATAGGAGAGGATCAAATAGAAGATCACAGCATTCAGCACTGCCGAGAACAGAATAAAATCCATGTTACAATATCTGTCGTGTGTCAGCTCCATGTAAATGATGTATATACTTGTGAGACGCACTGTTCGCCCAGCTGTAAGTCTCCGACACCATTTGGCCGCCACATATTATGGCATGTGCACGTCACGCCACCCACCCCTGTTGTACGAAGACCCTTGACACATTTCCTATTTGCCAAGAACATTGCCTGGAACCCGGAACACAACAAGATCTCCTCCTCTGACACGTGCGCTCGGAGATATTTGGCATACTTCTCGTTGTTAATGAAATACCCCAGGCCATCGCTGATGATGGGATCCTTGGCTGCAGTCGAGACATCACAATTGATGAGTTGAAAATTGCAATCTTGCGCCAAACAAAGGAACCCTTTGTATCTTGAATCGTGTTCGCATCAGTCCACAGAATACACAAGTTCATTCACTTCACGTACCGCTGTGAGCTATCACGTGGTGATCGCCCTGGAATACGGTAAAAGAGGCATGAAAGGCGCATACCGAGCACCAACGAACATACCGAGCACTGTGGCTGTGGATAACACATCAAGGAAAACGAAAGTACTAAACAACTACAACACGAATCGAACACGACTCAGAAATTCTGACATGGACGACCAAGCTCGGCAGGAAAAATAAAAGATGAAGAAGACACATCGCAAACCCACAGAATCGAACGTGACGAGAAGTCTCAAGAAGGCGAAGCGAGGTGTGTTCCGAGCACAAATAACTCGAACTTACAAGCGGACCGAGCGCCCTTCACTCAACACCGAGGCTGCGCCGACCTATCGGGGGAGATTAAAACGCGCTGGGATGAGGAAAAGAGACGCCGAACCATCCGAGCGCACCAATCCAGACACCGAGGGGGGGAGAACGTGTACCGAGCATAGGGAACGGGTTACTGAGTGGGAAGAAGGAGCATTTGGGGAAAGACCGATCAGATATTACGAAGGTTGGATGAGTAGGCACTGAGCGGAGAAGGAGCCGAGCGAGGAGAGCTGCAGAAGGGCGTAGGGAAGGAGTAGCACGAGGACGGGCGGCGTTATCCGGGCAGGTGGGAGAGGGGAGCCGCCTGCGGAATTGGGGAGTATAAATAAAGCATGTATGCTGATAGAAAATCATCTCGGTTTTGGACCCACATCCTCTAAAGCTGTAAAAGGCTCTATAGTACCACTCAGTCTCCCCCAAAACAAACTGTTATCACCGGAAAACACTCTTGCTCCTCGGAGACACTTCCCTTCCTACACCAAGCCGTCTGTCGGCAAAGTCAGGTTATTATCGAAACCCAGCTCTACACTTCCCTATTCGATCCAACTCTCTTCCTCAACAAAAGAGGGTAGTTGAAAAACCCTCACACAAAGTGACGCAGCCAAGTTCGGCATGTAGCCGCTAGCCTAGATCGGATTCTTTTGCCCTTGGCGAGCAGATAGGAGAAGAAGAGAAGGAAATGATTGGTCGGGGCATTATTACAGAGAGGTTGAAAGAAGGGAACACTCGCCGAGGAACCGAGCTTGTTAAAACAATCCCCGCCCCAGCCAAACAACCTGCACATCAAAACACCTTCGGAGTCGGACTATACGACCGAGGAGGCCCGCTCAAAACACATATATTCACCTCGGTGTCCTCGATTCGGAGCCAGCATCGCGCTCAATCGTCCCTTCTTGACAAGCTGTAGAGCTCGGTCCAACAGCGCACACTGAGAAGACTGTTCTATCTGCATTAAAACATGGTAACCAGTTGTAAATTACACCTTCTTTACTGAAGAAACACACACTCCTACATAAAAACCACACTCCAAGTTAAATAAACCTAGCACCGAGGTGCACTGTTCAACAGCGACAGAAAATATTCCCCCTAGAGGATGTACACTTCTAAACTAGTCCGGGTTACCACCACGCTCGGCAGTGTACGAAACCGCAGTCCACATCACACCGCAGATCCTCGGGCATCTTATCCCAGTTAATGTTCTCCCACCTATGGGCCATATTGCATCCAGGCTGCGGGCACGCCCGGCAGCGCAGAGCGAGCTTGCCCTGCGCCGTACCATGGACGCCAGAGGCTGAATGACCTCTGCCAGCCCGCTTCATCATCAGCATCATGCGGTATTGTCGCACGATGTTTCGGAACACGTGGCGACGGTTCTGAGAGTGAATCAGTGTAATCCATAAGATTACTTTGAAACGAGTCATACCAGGGGCGGTGTTAAGCCGTCGTTGTTGGTCAAAAGTTCTAGCGAGCGCATGAAATCGTACGCTGCAATTTTTCCCAGACAGTTCATTATCTGGAAGAGCCTGATGACTGCAAAAGTGGCGCAGGTCTGAGGTTTTTTGATGCTGGCCGGCCACCATTGTACGCGCATCAGCTGTTGTCGGAGCTTGATTCACGCATCACATTTGCAGAACCACACATTGACAGTGTGGATGCCGGTGAGGTCAATAACACAAAATTCTTTGTGCGCATTTGAAGCTGACGGACAATTGTAGCCTGGCGGGTGACCCAGCTGGATGACGTGCCCCAGCTTCTGGAGACTGCAGTGTTCGAAGGACTCGCCCTGCCACTCCTTGACAAGCATCAGCTCCATCTCAAACACCACAGAAAAAAGGGGGATGTACTTCAATCCAGTGGGTAGGTAGCACCTTGTGCTCTCTTACAATGCAGGGCTTGCAGAACAGCTGGAGGCCATGACACAGCTGGTGTGCGCAACGGAACGTGGGCGCAATTTCCGCGCATCCTGCGCACTTCTTATATCCAATGGGGTCTCCGCGGCCTTCCACATACAGCATCTCGACCAGGAACTCATCACGGAACTCCATGAACGCCTTCAGCGGATAATCCTTTCATTTGTAAGTATAGAGCTGAGGCGGTATATCAATCAATCGGCTCACTGAATTCTCATTCCGAGTCTTCTTCAAAATTACGGGCGGTGGTGGTTGGATGTCGACAGGTAACGAGGTATCACCCATCTCGTAGCTAAAGTCGTCGGCCTTCAGCGCGGTGTTTGTTGCAGGATCATCTTGCCAGTAGGCAGGTGTTTGTGCCGTGGTCTGTATCCGACTAGTCGTAGGCGCTGCCTGTCGGCCGTTTGCAGAGGTGGCCAGGATTTCGGACTGATGCAGAGCACTCTGGTAAAATTGGGGCGGAGCCTGGGCACGCTGTCCCCCGCGTCTTCCAGCCATGCAGTGAATAAATCTGAAGGTGAGAAGAGGAAGAAGATAGAGGCACCGCCACTGACTTCTCAATCTCATGTCAAGTCATTATAAAAATAAATCCATCCATTTTGGACAGCGCCGCATGAGCATGCAAGTTTACATACTAACTACGGCAGCCACAGCACTCGGTGTCTACATACACCTCTCTGGAAACACGAAACCTTCCTAGCAATGGGACACCCGGCTCTTGTCGACCCATTTGGAATAATCGGCCGAAATCGAGTCCTGCTCCCCGTAGTGGCGAATGGGCAAGTACCATGCCAGACGGACGCACTCAGGGCAGATCGGCTTCTTCGGCAGCCAGGTCCGCAGACAGAGGTAGCAAAAGCTATGCCTGCACGGCGCTCTAGATGCAACTTCAGCAAACATAAGATGTAAAAGTCAGAGAGACCTATGTGACCGGGTGGGACTTCAACGTGTAGCATATGCCGCACTGGTGATGAGGCTTTGGGGCGACCTCATTTCCGTTGTCATTTGTAAGAGGGGGGGGCGAACAGCGTTGAGATATAGGCTGGTTTCTGTCACATCTTCGTTTAGGCAGGCCACACGAACCCCGCATCTGCGGATACACATGGCGGCTGAAGAGGGAGGGGTGTTGCGGTCAACCGGGGGTGGTGGTGTCATGACGGCATGTATGTGAACTGGGGTGCTCGTGCTGCTTGCTGTCGTCGCATTGCAGGCGGCACGAATGGATCGCATGGGTCGCACCACCCCCGTCGAAGCTCCCGCGGTGGGCAGTGGAGGGGCCGCATTTTCGGCTCTGGGCGCGGGCGCCCTGGCGGCCTGCGTATGTGGGATGATGGACGACGGCAGGCCTTTAAAGATGATTGGCACTCGAGAGGGGGGCGGAGGTGGCAGACTCTGCGTGCGAGCCACCATTTTGGCTTGATTTGATCCTGCCACAAATTCTGTTGGTGAGTAGTTCATAAACAGATATGCGTGCGAAGCCGCACCGAGCATTAGCAATTCACCATTCTGGTGCATCGTCCATGGGTTGTTGGGCGAGGAGCCCGCGAGCTTACTCAGATTGAGCACGCTCATACCAGTTGATGCAGGAAAGCTAGAGCGAGAGCGATCTGTGTTTGCCTTGCTTTGCAATTGCGCATGCAATTGCTTCTGGGACCAACAATCTCGGAAAAAATCATAGCCGTGTCCACCACGTTTCGAACAGTTGGACGGTGTGATCAGCGGTCGCACATGCACACATAACGCTGAGATCCCGGTGCGAGACATCAGCAACATGTCCCTCTAGTCTGGGAGGCATACTGTTCACAGCTCGCGCAGAGTCCTCTTCAAATCCCCATGGCTAGCTCACGCACAGTCCTCTTCAAAAAATGTTGCCCACTCCGTTTCTGTTGAAACACATCAGTTCGCGATCTTGCATAAATTGGAGTCTGACTTAACTGATGTTAGTACGACCATGCGCAATCAGGATGCGCGCACAGAATATCCCCTGATTGTAAGGCTCGAATGAGTCTTACAATAGTTCCAGTTAACAAGAGTCCAGCGAGTACGAATTTGATTCAGCGTTACTAAGTGGTAGACTACTGTCTAGCTCAATGAAGTTATCTCTTGAGCAGGAAATCCTCGCTCAATAGAGAATTGCTTCTATCCCTCTGGAAATCCAAGAGAGACAGAGTTCGACGAGTACGCTAGCTATGTGTATCCGTAGATAAGAGCCAATAAGGGTGATCACACACCTTGTGGCAAGTCTTGATGGTCCTATGGAAGGGACCGGATATTCACCTACTGCCTGGGTATGCTATGCGCTCGGAGGGACTCGACGAGGGAGTAAATAAAGCAGGCCGGGCAAGGCAATGGTGATGGTTAAGAGTGTAGATAGATGATATATTGATCTGTTGGCAATTACATGATACACTACTCATGTGACTACGAGATCCCCCAACTATCTACCGATGGCACTACATCGCGTATATCGAGACTAAAAGTAAGTAAAAATTGCCACATAGTTTCCCATTCCTTACACTGATCAGCGCAAGGGCAAACCGCATCTGATTTCACCTGGCCAGATAAGGAGTCAAGCAAAAAATAAAAAACCCGGGGACGTGAGTAAGAGACTGACCTCGTTCAGACACCCAACTTCGCGCACAACCAGCCCCATTGCAGCAGGCTAATTGACTCGGCTTAGAGTGACAAGTACAAGAGGAGCGCCAAGCACCAAGAGATGCCAGAGTATCAGGTGCCAGAGCTCAGAGGCGAATGGTGTATTGGTGTAGGTGGAGTATTGGTGTAGGCGGAGTATCGGCGGAGGGCATTTGACGAATGGGGTGTTAGAGGGCAACACCCAGACGAAAGACGAAGTCTGTAGACGCAAACTTGGAGAGGAGCAGGAGAGGAGCAGGTTTGGCGGAGCTCGTTTGGTGGAGCTCCGCCAAACCAAGGCATGTCAAGTCACGTTCACATGATTGATTGATCAATTGATTGATTGTTATGGTAACAGTTGACTCTACTCCTCGTGCTCGCGCGCCACAATCTCGCTAATCTGAACAACTGAACTGGATGGCGCAATAACAGCTAGACCTTCCAAACAACGCTGCTCCACCGACCGAAGATAGATGCGGTAGTGCGCGATGAGGCAGAGCGCCACATTGTCAGACTCCGGAAGAACCTCCCTAGAATTTATCGTTAGAGGAACTGCAACAGAATAGAGGGACTCACTTGAAATACTCAAATCCTCCACATCAAAAACGGTGTCGGCCGCTATGCAGAGCGAAGCCGAGTCCCTGGTCCTGTCAATGCACTCCATGGGCTCGACAGACCAGGCGCCCCCTTTGCCTTTCTCGCTCTCGAGCTTGGGGCTTGGACACTTGGACGATACATGTCCTTTGCCTCCACAGTTCCAGCACAGCCCTTTCTGCCGCTGGTTTCCATTTCCGTTTCCATTCCCCTTTCCAGATCTCCCGAAACGCTGCTTGTGCAATGAAGATGACAACAATGACATGGGCTGTGTGTTCAAAGCAACACCCGTGTCCTCGTGTGATCTCAAAGATGTGCTGTGCTTCTTCTTCTCCGCTTCAAGATGATCCCACTCCTCGACAGCCAGGTGCATGAGATACACAGGCGCAAGCGTGATGGTTTGCGCAGACGCAGTATTTCCTGAGGAGATGGTCATGCCTACTGCAGGTGCTGTACCGGAAGCCTGCGCGGCTGCCGCAACAGAGCGCACAATGTTGGTGGCGATGAGTGCAGCCTTGGCAGAAGGTGGGATCATCGCGAGGTGATGCTGGTAAGCGCGGGGAAGGGAGTTGATGATACGTGTCGCATACTGACTGTCCGACAGGGATATGCTGTCAACGACGGCCTATAGGTCAGCTTGAGTCATCCAAATAGTAATCCCGCCCGGGGTTTAACAACCCGTCTAGTAACCTGTGCGGTCGCTGAGTAATAGTACGAGAAAAAAAGCTTCCTCGTTCGGTCCTGGGATGTAAGGCCACGAGTGTCATACAGGTGGGAACTGGTAAGAGCTGAAGACGGAGTGATATCCGCTGAGGAAGATGATGCAAGGTCGTAGGCAGCGCCGTATGTAGTGCCACAGGTGAGAATCCAGCGTTCCTCGTAATCCCGAGGGAACAAGAGTCAAGCGAAGGTAAAGCCTGAGATTAGACAAGGTAGAATCTAAAGTACAGGAGTTTCTACCTCGGGTTTATATACTAATATAACTAGGAGTCCGATCGTGTCAACCCTATGTGAGGCGTAAAGGGCTATTGTTGAAACCGAAGAGGGGTTCGAGCGACAGGGATGTGATCGCGAGTTGTCAGAGTATTGCGATCGCACGTTATCCGGTTGCTCGGGATTTGAGGTTTAGCCAGAAAATGTATAGGCGACCGGTATGTGATCGTGAGTTGTCGGGATATTGAGGTCGCGTGTCGTTCGTCTTTAGGGATTTGGTGCTATGTGTGACTTGCTGCGATGCGGTCACGGGATAACGCGTTCCCGTGATCGTGGTCTGACCCGGTGTTCAAGATTTGAAAAGCCGGATCATGACATATGCCGACAGCAACGAGACCCAGGTATTTCAGCTTGAGAGTCTCCAGGTGCATACACACGTTGCCATTCTCGCCACAGTTGCAATTGTTGAAGTTGGCCTGCATGGACGCGACGACGTGGGCGCTGAGAGCAGTGAATTCGTTACTAATCCACTCCCACATCTCTGCAACTGTAGGTGTCACGTACCGTGACATCAGACCTCATCAGAGCCCCGATGAGCTCAACATCAGCAATCTTTTAGTCCTGGACTCTTTCGAGTTCAACGGGTTTTTACGCGATGAAGGTCTACTGAGCGTTTCCCATTTATCTGCTGGCACCTTATCCACTTCGGTTCTCCTGCTCGCTGCATTCCATCCTTCGGGCTCCGGAAATACCCGGGCTCCGTCGGCCTCCGAGCATACCCGGGCTCCCTCGGACCCCGTTGGAATTCAGCCTGCCGACTATGGTGATCTCGTTGGTTCTCATTGTTTCCCCATGTTCATTCCCCGTTATGCCTATCCTGACTCATTCCATCACGGGGGCCTCGGACCTCCGAATTCTCCGACACTGCTATGACTTTTCTGGCTCCATCATTATTTACTCTGATTTGTTATGACTCCACTCCCCTCGGAATCTTCGGTCCTCCGGAATCTCCACCACAGCTTTGACTCATATCATACAGCACTCGTACAGCTTGACTCGTTTCCATCACGGAGCCCCGAGGGCTCCGACCATTACGTAATACAGTATACTATAGTTTAAATAGCTTCATGTATCTTCGTTCTAGTCAGTTTGAATATCGACTAAGACTTTCTTCCTTCCTATCGTCCTTTCCTCAGTTCCGTCTTTTCTCCGATTACTCTCCCTTCATCGGTCTCCGTCCTTTTCCGAACTTGGACACGGGTTGAAGATCCCATCGGCTCCGTTCGGCCCCGACGGCGATCCGGCTTTTTCTTGGACCTGCACAGTCACGTTTAGGACTTTGCATTATCCACGCGAAGTCCTATTTTGTGTAGTGTTCATTCGCCGCTTACATTCCCCCTGCCTTGACAGGACTCCTCAACTCCCATCGGTCCCGACGGTGATCCGGCTGCTCCTCGGATCCCCTCGGTCACATTTAGGACTTTGCATTGTTCACGCAAAACCCTACTTTGTGTAGCATTCACAATCCGCTCACATTTCTGTGTACCGACAACACTCATCGGCACCATTCGGTCCCGACCAGGATTGTGATTGTCTTTGTCCTTACTGACAGGATGCACCGGCACCGATCGGTCCCGACCAGGTTTACGGTTCAATCTCGGTCCTTACCAATAGGACTCGTCGGCACCATCCGGTCCTGACTAGGATTGTGACTCAGTCTTCGCTCTTAACCTCTCTGTCTTCTTCCTCGGAAATCGGGCCTTGGGCGTAGAGAAAGGCGCAGCGCACGAGCTGAAGCCAAGCCCGCTCTGACCCCCCTCGGGCACCAAGCCGGAGCTCCGATCGGATGGGACTACATTTCATGAAGCTTCACTTTGTGAAAGTCCTATTCCACCCTATTCGTATTACACTTTGTGCGATAGGATTTCGGACCTCCTGCGGACCACCGATGTCCTTGCATATTCCCGCGCTCGGATATCTCGGACCTCCATCGGTTCCCGGGTCTGTCCCGGTACTTGACAGTAGGCTTCTTGTTGGCTTGTAAGAAGGTCGAGTCTTCGAGCTTCTGCGCAAGATGGTTGTGGGCTTCATCCTCGTGCTTATCCCACTCGTCAATATCTGCCTGCACAGCAGGCGGTGTGGGTCTGGCAGTGGTACCATTAAAATGCCCCCAGAGTGCTTTTGATTTGGCGAACAGGGTGAAGCACGACAAGAATATGAGCCAGTTGACTCCGGCGGTGTCGAGAACGGGTACGCAAGAGATGGAGGAGATGTCGGCGGTGATGGTGGTCATGGCGGATGGGGAAATGGGGTGAAAAGGCTAGTATTTCGCAGGGTGAGACGCAGGGCCCAATAACCTGTTGAAGTTGGTAGACTAATCAAATGAGACTCAGTGTTGAGTTCGTAGAGTCAACATCTGATATATTCACCTAATCAAATAAGACTATCGTACATGAGTAAGAGATAGAAAAAAGGGGAATACAAATGAAGCTCACCTCAGCGTTGAGTTCGTAGAGTCAACGTCTGAGGTGAATACAGGATTCGCAGTAGTCTGTTGTTAACCGCGCCACCGCGTATAGGTCGCGCCGTTATTACATAATCGTCGGAGTTTCAATTTGACATGCAACCACTCTGCCCTTCAGGTAGCTCTGGGTAAAAACAATAAGAGAGAAGTTCTCTTTCATTCTCATTCCCAAGAGAACTGTTTCTCAAGAACTGTGAATCCGAGCCCATCTTCGCCCAAATCATTTTCTCGGGCTTTTCTGCCTGCCGGGCCATCAAATTCGGCATCAAGCTTCTGGAACTCTGCCACCACACGCTCGCTGAGAAAGTTGGACTTTTCATCTGTCTACCTGGGACCCAAGCCTCAAATCCAAAGAAAACACACCCCCAAGACGTGTTTGGGTTTCGAAAATTGTAGTGATTACATAATAGCGGCGCGGCCGATCACTCGATCAACCTTACTGACAGACTATAACAAACGAGGTACGAGTTAAGAATGTTATAGCGTCTGTTTATAAGAGACTAGATTCGCAGCAGTATAAATACTGAGTCCAGAGAAATACTAGCTGGCCGTGTATCTACGGCTATGTATACTAATATGTCGAACAATGAGAGATATGAATCAAATCAATCTGAACTAAGTACTAAAGCTGTTGTACAGTCTAAACAAATTCGGAGAACAATGAAATAAAATTGGAGAACAATGCGGACTCAACTCAGATTCGATTGCTGCTGTATGACAGCACTTCAACAAGGCTCTCAATAGAACAGACCTTTGAGATGAATAGCTCCTCTGAGAGACCGAATTGTCAGGTTGAGAGGTGAGGATTAATTGTGTTTCAGTTTTTGAATAAGTGTTATTTGTGGCTGTAACAAACACAACTTGAGCGAAAACTCACAAGATCAAACAGCTCATCAAATGAACATTCTAAGTCAATGTCTCTGAGCCTTGCTTTCAAGTGCAATGGGTCATGCTAGAACAAGCCATTGGCTCAAACATTTTAGTGGTAGTTTATTTTGATTGTCTTGCACTGGAAGCTGTTGCAAAAGGTGAGAAATAAACCGCCAGAAGTCTTGATTGTAAGCCGGAGTTGGACTCAGATGGACCAACTTTTGGGAAGAGATTTTTTAGATCCTGTTAGATCCATGCACTTGGGCTTGGTTACCCTTGGTCACACTTTGGTCACACTCCACTTCTGGTCCTCCAAGACCTCCAGAATTCTGTCATATCTCGGGTTTTTATGCAATGAAGGACTACTGAGTGTTTCCCATCTGTTGCTTCATCTTCTGTCCTCCCCTATGAGGGTCCAAATGCACATTTATTAATGCCGCAAGTTTTTTTTGTTCCCGCACATTTTTTTTTGTGTTTTCGTGCTAATGCCGCAAGTTTTGGACCATTTTGGAGAGTTCCACAAAACTTGCAGGAACTCGGAATTCCCGCAACTTTTTTTTCATTAGACGCCGCAATTTTTTTTTTTGAGTTGAGTTCCCGCAACTTTTTTTTTTGGAGCTGAGTTCCCGCAACTTTTTTTTCGAGTTGAGTTCCCGCAACTTTTTTTTGGAGTTCCCGCAACTTTTTTGGACAAGAGTCCCTAAATGACAAGAAAGCCATCCAGCTTGGTTAGAGCCATCAGCGAGCTTAGAATGGCTCGTAAGGAGTTAGGGCTCCAATCATTTAGTTTTCGTGTAGTGATCTGGTCAAACTACACGAAAACGGTTAATAAATGTTTAAAAACCATTTAAAACTATTTATAAACAATATTTTTGGTCCACCTACAAATACCAATTAAACCAGCCAACTACTACCCCCTGCCGCAGTCCAACAATGCGCGTTTCAGGAACCCAGCCTTGATCCACATTTTGGTGAGCATTGACTCCATTATGGTCTTGGCTTTGAAGGATCCACGAGTGTCCTGGCACAAGTGACGTTATTTTGAGAACAAGTGCTGGACGGAGACACCGGTGCCAGGGATCGCCAGAAAATCATGCGCCATCTTCGAAACAATGGGTTCGTGTTCATGCTCCTGGAAATAGATGTCAGTAGTTGAATTTTTACAACGGTCTTCTCACCTTCCACCACAGCACTGGTGTGTTCGGGTTGCTGCGCCAAGTTCTAAATATGTCCCAAAAGTGTTCGAGCTCCCGCAGCAAGGTCACATCAACCTCTCAACGTGTGCCCTACACATGTCGTCCAGAAACGAGTTCGTGCGGTGAACTTATAGTGCCGAGTTACCCGCTTGGGGCCGGCTCAGAAATAAAACTGTTTAAACCATTTAAAATGGTTTTTTTATCATGTAGCCCTGGCCTCAAATAAAACAAAAACAAAAACAGTTATAACCGTGTAAAACCATTTATACACGACAACAGTTGGAGCCCTATAAGGAGTACAGGAATCCAAATGAGGCAGGTGCACGGATCACTTCCGAAGCCGAGCCCACTTACTATCGCCCACCATCGCCACATCAATGTAAGACGCACGACGCCCTCCCGACCACGCAGCTGTCTATGGAATCAGCCACAGAACTCTGGCTATCTTGCAAGGTTCTAATTACACTCTCTGGTGCCCATCGTTTCTCTGCTTTTCTCCCAATACGTGCTAGCTCTATCTGGCTCCATGATGCTCCCGATCTGGCGATGGTGCGACGGCGCGTATAGAGGGCTGACGGTAATATCCTCCTACAGTACCAGTGCCACACAACCTCTGTCTCTACCCCCACAATGAGCAGGGACCTGCGTAGGACACATCTGACACATCAATATCACCTCACTCGGAGAAACTTGCACGGTAAGTGAGCGTACAGAAAACTCCGAGTGAGCTCATATTACACAGTCATACCTGAGTTGACCGGTCTGTCGTCGGTGCCGTTGCGCACTCACAAACCCGGTACGCACCTTTGCCAATTGTCCCTGGCTCGGTGACACATGATTTATCTTTGGCATACATAGCCTCACGCTCTACCAGTGGTCCCAATTTGCGCAATGATGCAGGGGAAGAATGAAGGAGGCAGAAGCGTGACTCCGGAGCACAGGAAGTACAATATTGTGCCTTTGCCGCTACGCACCAGTATTGTGGATCTGTCATTGGACCAAACACTGTGTCCTTACACTCATTTCACGATGTGAATCCACCTCCACTACGTGCGCCACAACACAAGACCGTTGCCGGTCGCAAATAGTCATGATGATTCGATTGATTTAGTCAAGATCAATGCATTTGATTGTGCAATTTGAATTGAGTGTCGGACAAGCAGCGAATAGCAATAGGAAACTTTAAAAAAGTGAAAGCAAGGACGCGATGGGACGAAAAGTGGTCAAACAGTAGTGGGGAGGGTGTAGGTCGAAATGGCCGAACAAAGAGTTGAAGTAAGATTAGTCCGAATAATCGGAATCAGCCTGAGATCTGTCTGCGAGTGTGGGAGATCCAGTTTGGCATATCATCAAGGCCGCAATGCCTTCCTCAACTGCCTTTTCCTCTCGCTGCACCCATCCCTTGCCCCACAACCAAGTAACCGACAACTTCTGACATGCCTTGCATAGATCCTGCACATTGACCGAACGAAGCGCATTCAGAAGCTCAACACAACCAGCGGGAGTATCTGGATGATGGATTATTCTCGGCATGCTCTCACGCCACTCGCGACCCCACGCATGAGAACAAAATCCTGGAGTATCGCAGTTGCCGTCATTGATGATCGGAGGAATGTGGAAGGCAATTTTGCGCTGCACATTGAGGAGCTTCTCCTTGGTCTGAATCAGCTGGAAAAACCCGGCCAATCCAATTTGCTCGATGTGCTCCATGGTGAGAGACTCGATCAGCATTTCCACCAACTTTCGAAATGCGGGCTCAATCCAGATGTTGACTCGATGATTGCGCGCCAGCTGAAGTTGTAACGCAGGATGGAATGTATTGCCGAGCTGCGTGAATTGGGCAATAGCGTGCTTTTGGCCATCCTTGATCCCGTAGAACGTGGACAGAGTAAGGACGGAAACAAGGAATTCATTTCTTTTAGGGTGGTCGCTAGCAAAGCAGGTCGGTCACTCACGTCTGGAACATTAGATTCGGACCCACCTTTGCCCTTGATAAAGATAGGTCAGTAAATTGTCGAAATCAAACTGAGTAATCCCGGGAGGAAGCTCAATTGGATTCTCGTCCACCGCGCCTTCGGACAGAACTTGGGAGGAAGCGGCGGGCACTCTGGGAAGCGAGAACATAAACTGGAAAAAAGCAGATCGGGAGCTGAGAACACTGGCGTGAAGCCTGTAAAGCACTACGGTGTCTGCGGTTGGCTATTTTGGTCGAAGATGAGCAGTCAGCTGTCGCATCGTGATTCACTAGATTTGGCGATGGTGGCCGACCTTCAAGCTGAAAATGGCCGATCCGTCTGGAAAATAGAATGTGGGATGGCGGGTTCCCTGTTGAACGGCCATCGTAGTTGGGTTTGAGCCGGCTGCCATGGGCGAACAAATGGAAGTCGGCACACGTAAGTCCCAAGCTCGTGCCAAACAAGACGGTACATCCGACAATCATGACGTCGGCTCTTTCATTCGCCTTATCACCTGTCTATTTAGATCTCCCCTCACTATGGCTGATGCTACACAGTTTCCTCCACTCCCAGACACACCTTATGATTTCCAATGGTCTCCCGATGCTTTGCGGGCTCATAATATGATCTCATCTGCGTGCGATCGCCTTCAGCTTTGCTGCGACAGGAGGAGGCAGATCCACTGAGACTTCGGGTTCATTCTGAGCAGATTGTGAATAGAATGGTTCCGATCCTGGATGCACTAGTCCCTGAAGTCGGAGATCATATCTGGATCGAAGAATGTGCCAATACTCTTGGCGCAATCCTAGTCGATCTGGAGCGAGCGGCTGCTGCAGCAGATGGAATGTAAGCGCTCACAAACTCTCTGCCCTGCCGGCTCCAAACTTATTGCTTCCTGCAGAGAAAATAGGAAACTCCGGCACGTTGTCCCAGTTCGGATCGAACGAAATGGCTGCGGAAGGCCTGTGAAGGTGATTGAACCGGTATGGCTTGCGGACGCCATTTTGGATCATTGTAGAATCACCCTTCAGGCGCTGGCAGATGGCCTGGGGATTCACCGTAACACCCTCCGGAACTACCTCAAACGTCCCGGAGTGTACAAACGTTATTCCGACCTGAGTGATCGGGACCTCAACATCCTGACCAGACATTTCAAACGGATTAAACCTGCATCAGGACTCGGCTATCTCATCGGTTTCTTGAGAACTCACGGTTTCAAAGTTCAGAAAGAGCGTGTACGGAAGTCATTGCTCCGGATTGATGGATTGGGCCAAGTTCTACGAAAGCATACTATCGAGCGACGAGATTATCATTCACCTCGACCCAACTCAGTTTGGCACATGGACGGACACCACAAGTTGATTCGTTGGGGGATTGTAATTCACGGTTTCGTCGATGGCTACGATTGAACGGTTTGATGAACACAATTCAAGCGACACTCATCAATCTAACACTTTTTCCAGACTGTCGGATTGAAAGCCAGTACAAATAACGAGGCCAAAACTGTCCTGGACCTGTTTTTACAGGCAGTTCGGAAGTACGGTGCTCCTTCACGTGTCTGTGGTGACCGGGGGGGGGAGAACATCGAGGTTTCGGTCTGGATGATAAAGTATCGCGGTCCAAACCGAGGCTCATTTCTGTAGGGAACGTAAGTTTATTTTGTTCATTTTGAATTCTGCTCTGATGAGATAACATTAGATCCTCTCGCAACACCCGCGCGGAGCGACTGTGGGTTGAAGTCGGCACACAATTTGCTCGTGCATGGCGGGGCTTTTTCCTTCGCCTGGAGCGACTTCATCGATTCGATCCGGACAATCCTCGACATCTCTGGCTTCTACATTACCTTTTCCTAGATCAAATCAACCATGATTGTGTTGAATTTCAGAATCATTGGAACCACCACCCGATTTCGGGTGAAGCGGGTAACAAGTCCCCTGCCTTAAAATCTGTCTTTCTTTTCCATCGACTTCAGCACTGATGTGACTGCCTAGGACATGCGCTTTACCGGTGAATTGTTGTACGGCAAATATGCAGATGATTTTGAAGACATGCACCCTGATATTGTTCTGCGTTATGGAAATGACGGTAAAACATTGTATTCTCTCTTACGAAACCTATCTCATCCATACAAAGCGGATTTGGACAATGCCATCACGGGCGATCAAGATCACCATATCCGACATGAAGCTGTTGAAGTTATGGAGACTCTGTTTCCTTTCGACAGTGCGGAAGCAGGAGCAGTTTTCACTGCTACATTCAGAGAAGTCCACACAGCTGGAATCGTTCCTGAGAGAATGGGTGTTGCCGAGAGCGAGTGGGAGGATTTACAGTGAGGTCGAGGTGGTCAAGGTGGGGCGAAAAAATGTTGAGATTGCCTTGCCATTCACGGTTTGGTGGCCTCGAGCGGCGAAATGGGCACAGGGGCTGGAGATAATGGCCAAAATTCAGGCGGTAGAGAACGGAGATATTCAACTGGTTTAATTCTGGTGCCGACATGATCCGTGGGACCCAAACTCAGGAAAACATTGCCACGTCTCAAGATATTTTCTTTCTCTATTATGCCCTGCTCTGGAAAGGAGGGTAAGGGCTGCCAGTGGCCTGGATTTCAACGCAAGAAGCACGGAGCCACAGCCGTAAACCCCAATGCAAAAATTGCAAACATCGCGAACAGTCCCATTCCATTCATAATATCAACAACATTCTGGCCGAACGATTGGCCCAAACAGACATCGTGGACAAGCTTAAGGCAAAGCATGTAACGGATGCTGAGGCCCGGCGCAAAACGAATGCCGGATTCTGCAAAGAAGGCAGTTCATCCACTTCGGGCAAGGTGATGTGATTTTGTCAACAGCGGTTCCTGGGCTAACCTTAGCTTCGACAGGCAACAGGGCGCAACAGTAATGCCAAGTCCAGTGCCCAGAGTGTGATGGTCGGCAGTATCCAGGTTATTGTGTCCGGACTTGATGTACGTCGTGTCTCTTGTATTCCGAGCCGTGTTATTTATGCGGGGACTCCAGGCGAAGCAGCAGCTTCGAGACCCTAAATGTCCAGATGGGCAAAAGCTCGAGAACCTTCACGAGAGGGGTCTAATGGTCTCCAAGGATCCTGACGGGAACCCGCTTCAGTTTAACCGTGAGTGGCGGCCGGTCCGGACGGACCAATGGCTTCACGACATGTTGCCAAACCCAGGAGTGCTCCAGTACTTAGAGGCGAAGTACGGGAAATCTGATACTCCGAGCTGGTACCTTGTTGGGAAGGCGAAACAGAAGTTGTTTATTATGAAGACAAGATCCGGAGCTAGCGAGGACTTAGATGAGGCCAAGGGAACGGCCTCCAACCGGGGCTACAGTTCGTCCGCTGTTCACATTGGTACGCAAGCACTGCTGTGAATATCTGTCAGAACTGAAGACTATCTCCATTGCAGCGACACGTCACAAAATCCCGGCAGTCGTTTTTGAAGATGGCTGGGATGTTGCTATCGCCCGATTGGAGGCTGGCGAGGATATTCCATCGGAGTCCGAGCCAGAGATGAAACCAGCCAAGAGCAAAGGGAAGAATTTGAAGGCTGTTATCAAGTGCACATGTTCTCGCTCCGAAATCGAGGCCGAATCGTCCGATGACTCTGAGGATGAGGATGAGGATTCCGGTATCGAGGAGCTCATCAACTTGAAGCGGGAGCCAGATACCTCATCCAGTGGCCCCCGCAGACGGAGCTTCAGACTGTTGCAAGCCCCACACGACGAGTCCGAAGCGGTGAAACCCAGCACAAGCAGTCGCAAATCACAGCTCTTCGACCCTGATTCCGACATTGAGATGATTTCAGGCTTCGACGCCGACTGCCAAGACCTGAAAGGTGAGCCTGATAGGTTCCAGTAGAATTGTCGGTTCAATCCATCGTTCAGGGAGTGGGTCGCGCAAGAGAACAGCATCGCCATCATTTGATATCAATGTCTCTGACTCGGAAGCGAAGAAACAGCGTAGATCTGACTCCTACGATTCTCGGGATGGAAAGTGTTCCACGGTTGGGGTCGCTGGGCATCGTTTTTACATCTCACAGGAGGGATAGAAATGGATACTCTCTCTGACAACGATGATGTGGCCTCCCCTTTCCTCAGCCTCGCAATGCCGACATCGTCTTTCTCCTTCGATCCCGCTGCGGGGAAGACTGCCACGCCTATCAATGGACCGTTCCTGTCCTCTTCAACTTCATTCTTTGGGCCTTCCTTCCCATCTTCCTCGACGGCAGGAGGTGCCACATCCGGCTCGAGTTCCAGTGCGGCCACCTCAAGCCTTGCCTCATCTTCGATGGCGATTGCCTCCACTACTGCGTCTACGTCAAGTGGTACCGCTTCCGCGGGGACCTCGGGGGTGATGAGGTCCTCGATGCTGACTGTCCATAAATATACGCCTACTGCGCGAGCAGGGCTCAAAATCCCAGAGACCAAGTATAACCCATACACTGATTAGCATGTTCTGATTGCATACTTATCATACCGGTACTCAGCAGTCGACCGTCCATCTATTCTTCTGACACTGGTTACAATCTTTCATCCCACCCTCCTTATATTTCCACTATACGTACACCTTCGTTTGCCAGCTACATAATACATATACCCTCTCGCTATTCGTCGCTCGTTATTCTCCATCTCCCTCCGTAATTTAGCTCAGATACTCTTTAATTTGACTATAATTCCTTCATGTAGAAGGTTCGCGCACAGGAAGTACCCTACTACCACCTTATCATCCTTCGCTATGTGCATCAAGTGGCCACGGGCATGGAGGGCGAGCTCCTCCTCCAGCACAGCTGTGGCGCGCAGGTCGACATGGCCGGCATCATAGCCCTGGTACGTGATTTACGTGTTGTGAAGCCATGAGGCACGAGGGTGAGAGCGACGCCACTGACACGCGCCGGTCCGAAACAGACGAAGGTGGAGGAAGGGAGCTCCTCGGGCGCCATGGGATACAGGTGCCCCAGGAAGCGCCTTGCTGACCACCCCGGTGTTCATCCATGCATCCAGCTGTAGAACTGGATCTATGAGTATGAGTGAATCAATGTAGATATGTCAGAAGAAAGAGGGATACACTCATTCCATGCATGGCCTTGTCATTAACTGGCTGTAGTTCCCGACTTCCGCATTGCGCCCATCGTCTCCTGGAAAAGGAGCAGCGAGCAATGAACTGGATGTAATAAAAGGCATGTACCGGCTTGTGAGTGTGCGCAACGGCACCGACGACAGGCCGGTCGACTCGGGTATGACTGTGTAATATGAGCTCACTCGGAGTTTTCTGTACGCTCACTTACCGTGCAAGTTTCTCCGAGTGAGGTGATATTGATGTGTCAGATGTGTCCTACGCAGGTCCCTGCTCATTGTGGGGGTAGAGACAGAGGTTGTGTGGCACTGGTACTGTAGGAGGATATTACCGTCAGCCCTCTATACGCGCCGTCGCACCATCGCCAGATCGGGAGCATCATGGAGCCAGATAGAGCTAGCACGTATTGGGAGAAAAGCAGAGAAACGATGGGCACCAGAGAGTGTAATTAGAACCTTGCAAGATAGCCAGGTCGGGAGGGCATCGTGCGTCTTACATTGATGTGGAGATGGTGGGCGATAGTAAGTGGGCTCGGCTTCAGAAGTGATCTGTGCACCTGCCTCATTTGGATTCCTGTACTCCTTACGAGCCATTCTAAGCTCGCTGATGGCTCTAACCAAGCTGGATGGCTTTCTTGACATTTAGGGACTCTTGTCCAAAAAAGTTGCGGAAACTCCAAAAAAAAGTTGCAGGAACTCAACTCGAAAACAAAGTTGCAGGAACTCAACTCCAAAAAAAAAAGTTGCAGGAACTCAACTCAAAAAAAAAATTGCAGCGTCTAATGAAAAAAAAGTTGCGGGAATTCCGAGTTCCTGCAAGTTTTGTGGAACTCTCCAAAATGGTCCAAAACTTGCGGCATTAGCACAAAAACACAAAAAAACTTGCGGGAACAAAAAAAACTTGCAGCATTAATAAATGTGCATTTGGACCCTCATACTCCCCTTCTGTCCTCTGGATTTCGGACTGATCTGGAACTGGCTCAGATGGTCTCGGACCATCAGGCCTATTACTCAATCACATATTACTAAGTGTTTATCCACTTATCTGTTTATCTGGACACTTGTTATTGTCTTTACTTACTTATCACTTCCTCATCCGTATTTGGACTTCCACTTATTGTTATGTTTAACCATCCCATGACTTGTCCACATTTAGGATTACAATAGCAGAATTTAGGATATCTATGTCTTTCTTACCTACAGTACTTCAGCTGTAAAATGAGCATTGTTTACATATTTCTTCTCATGGACTGAGACCACTTCATCATCTTGTCTTTGGCTTAACTCCAGTGATAATGTTATATCCCATGCCGATGAAGGGAGCATTGACCAATGGACTTCCGAGATACCAGAAGTTGGAAGATCAAAGATATATGTGAGAGCGCAAACACCACAGGGAATAAGGGTGGAGTGTACTACCAAGGCCAGCAGGGCGGAGGAAGCAAGACCGGAAGTCGGATGTCCAGAGGACGACACAAGATGCAAAGCAGAGGGCAAAGCACATTAGACGTTACAAGACCATATTTATACTAAGTCCGTTATCAACTACCTTTATGGGTATAAGTAACATGACAGATGGAGGTAATAATAAGTAGTCCAAATGCAGACGAGGAAGTAAGTAGTCCGCATGTAGAGTACAAGGAATCGTCCTAATAAGGACACAGACCATCTGGATAAGGAAACTTGTGCATGTGGATGAGGAACTTGTGCATTTCCCACAAGTTCGAGACATGAGGTAAGTAAGAAGGGCAGGATTGAGTGGGGTCCAATGTCAAAGAACGGTTAAATGGAAAACGCTCAGTAATCCTTCATTGCGTGAAAACCCGATGATGTTCCGTTCATCCAACTTCCGAGATCCAGAAGTTGGATGTCGGAAAATCAGATCAGACCAAAGCCTGGTGCACAAATATAACAGATAAGCTGGCCCTGTGACCAGCGGTGAAATCTTTCGATCTTGCTGTTCTAAGCAGGAGCTTCATATATAATAATGGCTATATCACTCACTATGAGCTAGGATGAGGTCCGAGTTGCTAGCTAAGGATGTATGCATGTGTGAGTAGCTCTATTGCTTACTTGAGGATGACACCCACCACAATGGGTCAGATTTTCCAAGTCAAGTACTAGTCTATTAGTTAAAGGTGTTCTTACCGTCCTTAACCAAGGGATTGGGAACGGCCTGCATGTATCCTATCAAGGACATACCAATGCACTCCATTCAGACTATAGGACTTACCAGAGGCACGTACAAGGGATCTAATAGGGTTGCAGAGCGGCTCTAGATAATAGAACCATGTGCGGCTCAATAGTCCAAACAATTCCGAAGATCCAATGATGTTGATCACAGAGATCACCGATCTGAGCGCGGAACAGAGATCCAATGTCAGAGATAGTACTGAGCCCTTGGCCCATGATGCCAGGACTCGCTTTGACCAGAGCTGAAGGGTTGACTAATTGGGTGACTTAAGGGTTGATGGACCAGGGCTTGGGGGAGCTGGCATGTGGATTGATTGCCCAGGGCACCTATGTGCTATGGCACAATTTCCCTTCCAATCTCCCAGAATATCTACCAAAATATACCATTTAATCAGAACTAATTACCAACAGGGCTATTTCTTGAGCTAATACTGCTTATCACCCCGATATATCCATGTTCCGTTTATCTGTTTGTACTAAAAGTTGGTGGAAGGCGAGGGAGCGTGATAGCACGACCGAGCTGGGGAAGGCCTAGTTGGAGCTAGAGAGAGTTCTGAGAGAGACAGATTGCCACTACGCTTGGGAAAATGTTTTGTCAAAGGACTCATCAGGTGGCGTAATCCCTTTTATAGCACGGTCAATGATCTCGGATCAGTTTGCGATAAACCAAAAAGAAATGAACGTGCCGATGTAGTTTTCCAGAATCCCTAGTGGGACTCAACATACGGCTACACCGCTCTGTTTTTCACGATGTCATTTGAATTTTCTGGCGCTAGCAACGCCAGAAATATACTGTTATGATCATTTGCGTACATTTCTGGAAATGCCGCCGCAGATCAAGATACCAGTAAATTCTGGACGGATCAAACAACGTAGGCGGGCTTGGCGTGGGTGCTTGGTTGGAACTTGTGAGAGCTCAACAACTTTCACAGGTAAATCCAGTCTTTTAATTAACAGAGGACACCATTCTAACTCTCCTTGTTTTTTCGAAATCTGAAGGAGCGCGGCGCCGGGGCCAAACGGGTGTCGCTATTGACTCATGGTATGTTTTCAGAGTGTTCCGGTTGCTGGTATTCAACCTGTCACCCAGCACGGAAGGTTTTTTGAATGAGGCCATGAATCGAAACTCAGGATAGCCTGTCCCGAGATCCGACCACGTCTCTTCCAATTCGCGCCAGATGGGACTTAAATCCAAGTCGTCCCATACTGGATCGTGGGTGAGTTTAAGGACATGAAGTTCAGGGCCCTCATCCGCATTTTTAGGCGTGGAGGGTTTGAGTGCGTGTGGGCGCTCAACCGTGTACTTGATCTTGTTAAAAACATTCTGAACCCAACGTCCTGGATAGCCACGCTCGCGAAGTCGAACCATGAAGTCGGTTCGTATCATGGCAAAGTCGCATTCTTTTGAGCAGATCCCTGCTTATCACCCCGATATATCCATGTTCCGTTTATCTGTTTGTACTAAAAGTTGGTTTCAGAATCATTTCCTTATTTAGAATGTCAGTTTGTATAAATACCCATAGAAAGCAGAGGAAACACCAGTAGATCCTACCCTTCCTCTTTAGTGAGCATGAGCATGAGCTTGAGCACACAGGGGACATCTAGCATCTATTCAGAACACCTTCAGAAAGCTTATAAGTTTCCTTTTGTTGTTTCTGTTGCAATATATAAAGTGCTGGATATTTGTGGAGTGATATAAGACAGGACCAGACCAGACCAGACCAGACCAGACCAGACCAGACCAGACAGGACAGGACAGGACTTGCTTCGTTAAAAATCACATAACATTTGAAGGCGCTCGGCTTTGTGCAGTGGAGTGGTCAAACTACTAAACTCTAGCTGATACATTGGTTGTTGGAAATACATTGTTGGAATAAACCACTCGATCTATGGATCATCCCTTGGACCCAGTTCCAAGTCTTGCACGTAAAACCCAAACTCTCCTTACCTTCTAAAGCTGTGTTAAGCGCCTAGAATGGTTTCGATTGTCCCAAAGTCACCTTAGCTTTAAGCTACTGCATTTGTCCATAAAACCCAAATTGCCACTACCTAATACCTGGTAGGAACCCTGAAACTCACATGTTTGATAGTTGGATTTGTTGGTTGTTGTTGGTGTTGTTGGTTGTTCACTTAAGTGTTCATCTTGCACACATAATTTCACCAGTGGTTCTATAGTCAGCATTTCACCGGAGTTGAACCAAACCTCTGGATGTTCTCTTCATCCTTTGTCTTGACTTCCACTCCATCTCCAACCTCTGGTCTCTGGTCTTTCAGTTCCCCTGCCACTCCAATTCTTGTCTGTCTTCCACTGGATCATATCTGCAGACCTCCCCTTTGTTTCCAGAGTTCTTCTGGGAGCAGGGCTCCGACCGGGTTGCCTTTTCCAGAGTAGCCTCATTTGGCTTGACTCCATGTCATGGAGCTTTTCTGGTTCATCTAGACTCTCGTCTCGGCTTGGAGCCAGAATGTTGCACACCCTTCTGAGCTGTGGTACTTGCAAGAACAGCCGACATCTTTGGACTCTGGTCCTGTTCCAGTCTCCAGTTTCCGGACTTGTGCTGGACTCCTACCTCTGGCTTAGGATATAACAGATCCAAACAATGTAATAGGACTTGTAAACCCTTACCTAATTTGATTTGAACCTTGACAAGCACTGTGAAAAGAGATAGAGGCTGCACAGCAATGCCACATCAAAACACAGCCACCACTGTGTCAATGCACAGCATACACGTCCGTCGCTCTGCTATATCCCAGTTAATTCCGAGACCGAAATGCAAGGTATTGAGGTCCACACAATATTCTGCAACAGGTGTTATGTGACATGCCCAGAACTAGCGCTGTTACCAACTGAGCCAAAAGGCCGCTATGACAGGTTAATCCTGTCATAGGCTTCAGACTATATATACATGATTACACACATTTTGCATGTATGTAACAACAGGGGAAACTCTAAAGTATGACTGCAACAGGGAGTTCAACTGTAACTGTATTGCAAACTGGAAGCAAATTGACTCAATTTTATTGTGGAGAAGTTATGTACACACTTTCAGTTGCAAAGACTGAATGTCCGATAGCAAGAACCCTACAGATAGACCAATAGACCTGCTTGATACTTGCAATCAAATTTTCTTTTGATTCAACAAATCAATACAGTAGTCAACCGGGAAGTGAAACACTATGTAGAAGCGAAACACCGGCTTTTTCCTGGATCCCAGGCATCCGACGGGCTCCAGTTTTTGTGAGAGGATAGTTAGCCATGAGAAATGGCTCATAGCAAAAGGAATTGTGCAAAAAGGTTCTGTAGAACCTGTGGCAGATCACTTTGTGTTCACTATTTTTTTTGGCCTATTTGTTGGATATAATCGGTCAAAGGTAAAGTATTTCGGGGACGCAATTCCTCCTGCACACACGTGAACTGGGGGTTTTCAAGGTCGTAGAACACGAATATAAACACCCCTGGGGCTGGATTGCAACGAATGGCAGCCCACAGGTTATTTTGCAGTGTTTTGCTTCCATGTGATTCTGCAAAATCAGATGTTTGTAGAAGAATGGCCTCATTCTCAATCAAACACAACATTTCCCTATAAAACTATATATTTCCAGGTATCCCTGACACATCTCTATTGATCTATGAAGAGATCCCCAACAACCTTGTACAACCTCGGCCCGGGAATTGCGAATTCGCTTGAGCGTTTCACTTCCTGGTTAACTACTGTATGTGATCAATACATGAAAGGATACTTAAATGTTCAGAAATGGACATCCTGCTGGTACTGGGTGTTGAAACAGTCCAAAATCAATTCTTAAATTGAGGAATCTGACTTAGTTGAACAGTTTCAGATCTAACTTCCATTCACCGGCCCATTATCAACCACAACAAAGAGTTGAATTTGGTCGAAATCAGGTTGAATGACCAAGGACTAAGGGTTGAGTTTTTGTGTCCAAACAATGTATTAGGAGTGCTCTATGCTTTCAGAACTCGACTTTGTGTCAGAGGATGGTCATGGTGCACAAGTAAGAGGACTGGATTGGTAACACAACAGGGGCCGAGTACATATAGTAGTGATGACTAATATCCCTCTTCTGACACTTTGAGCCAGGAGAGTCTTCTGGAGAAAGTTATGGGGCATGCAGCACTGCTGCATCAAAACACAGCCACAACCATGTCAATGCATGGCAGTGCCGCAGCACTTTCACCCAGCCCCTGTTGGACAAAGGAAGATTGAAGCCTGCACCAGCCAGCATCATAGACCTCTCCACCAAAAGGCAGCAGCAACTGCTTGCTGACCACCAGCAGACTACATATGCTGTAAATCATCAGGTTTACAGAGGAGTGAGAATATTGTCTTTGGTAGGCTTCCAATGCAACAACAGTCTCGTCAATTTTCAGTGAGGAAGACCTAGAGTATGAATGATTGTGAGTATAGTGCCAGAAGTTTACTGGCAAAGAAGTGAGATCTTATAGTGTTTCTCATCCAGAACAGTCCTAATGTGCCATATATGTGTAATCATCTAATCAATTATCTACCTTTTGGTGTAGGGGCTACCTACACATCTGGAGTGCATGGCAACCTGGACAACATACAATGAATAAAACAACTCACTGCTTCTCAGCATGTCCTGGAAACTTTAGGATCATATAGATCCAAGTTGGATCCCCTAATATTGTTCTGATCGAAATCCCAGCTCGTTGTCAAAGCAAGGCTCTGCCACAAATAAGGGGCGAGATCCTCATTCAATAGCTGTTGGTTTTATCTTGTAAACCTAGTGAGATATCACTCTTAGCTGTGAGGCCTTAGGTTACAAGCTCATGAGGAGCTCTACTGTAGGTACGGTATTTATACTAGAATTGAATTATTACTCCATGTTCCAGCAACTTCCATCCCATTCCATATCAGTCAGCATTGACTCAGCTTCCTCGGGGTTGCCTCGGGCTTGTGCTGGATTGCTAATCTACAACAATAGCCTAAGCTACCAAAGGGGACATTGCCAGATAAGTGTGAGAAGATGCACTATTCCAAAAGGCAAACAATTGATCACATTTGTAAGCTAACTCCTCTCTTGAGCCACTGCCACCATCTTTAAAATCCCCTCCTTGGAGCCCATCTCCCCTTGGTGTTTTAAACACAGTAAGCATTCTTCTCTGATCCGGATTCCATTTTGCATTATTGGTTCTCGAATGGCTCAATTTCAATTTCGTTTCGTCTGGCTTTTTTGTTTTGCCTCTGCCATCCAACTTTGAACTGGTGATTTCTCTTCTTTGACATGCAGCTGCTCCCTGCAGTGAGCAGAGGAGGCTCTGTGTCTTCTGAAGTGGTGTACGATAGGGATCTCAACTTTCACTTTCATTGTCATGGAGTTAGCCAGCTGGTTCCATATACATGATTGGAGCTTTAAGCCACACAATCCACTTTACTGTGCATCATTATACTCGAATTGCATTTTGCTGGAGCCCTGCATCATCCACTGTGTATGGCAGGGATCTCAGCTTTCACTTTCATTGTGTTTGTTGGCCAGCTCTGATACTACAATCGAGCTGGTGGCACGAGCTACTTCGCTGAGTAGCTTCATGGGATTGTACTTCGCCTGCCCTGCTGGCACCTCATCATTCCCTTGTCTCAGCTGCCAAGTTTAAGCTACTCTTGGGCTACACTGCCCTGTGATGTGCTTGCATCTCTCTGTCCTGCTCTCTTCCTAGTTTTTACCTATCTCCTTCAGCTCTTTATACCACTACATTCTGTCCATTTCCTTCCACATTCCTCTCAGTTGCAGCAGCTCTTACATTCTAACCATCTCCTCCCTTTCAGCTCTCCTCCCAAATCAGTGCCAAGTGGCACAGCGACATGGCCCCGGCAGGTAAGCATCCTGGGACCTCTTCAACTACCTTCACTCCCATTGCTAACAGTCCCTTTCACATCCATAATTTTTCTGCTAGAAAACCCCGCGCCTCGATTTGTCGCCGCTAAACCCACCGTAAGTCCCCGCCGATCAAACTCAAAAGATCTCGCGAAGCATGCATGCATTGGTTAATTTCGTTTCAACAGCACTACGAGTACGAGTACGCGGGGAGGATTGCCCCGGGGCTGCTAGAATCTACACTAATACCGACACCAACACCAACACGAACACTAGAAGCAGCCGCGCCGGACCCTGCACACGCACAGGCAAACGCGAATGTGCTCCACAGCTCCGAATCCGAATCCGAATTCAGCCCCAGCTGCAGCCCGCCTGAAAATTTGAATGCCGCTCCGCGCAGCTTGAAGCGCAAGCTGTATTCCCGCGAGACGGCCGAGTCCGACGGCGACATGGCGTGTCGCGTCCCGGGCGCGCCGCGCGTGGCGTTCGACGTGCGCGCGAACGTAAACTTAAATGAGGGGGTTACGGCATGTGACGTCGGCGGCGGCGCGTCTGGCGGGGGGAATTCAAATTCAAATCCAAATCCAGATCCGGAGCGGGCGAATGGGAATGAGGGTGTCGGTGTGGGTGTAGGGGGACGGGGCGCCACCGGGAAAATGGGGGTGGCGGTGGAGATGGGGACGGGAAAGGGACGGGAGGAGGGGACACGGGGGGAAGCGTCGAGTCCGCCGGGCTTGGACAACGGACCGAGTGTGCCCCCGCGCCCACCTGGTCCAGCCGCGGCCAAATTCACGTTTAGGCTTCCCACCCGCAGCGGCGACGGCGCGGGTCCGTCGACGAACGCGAACGCGGTTCTCACCAACACAAACACGAACGCGACCACGTCTGGTCCCTTTACCACCCCGACCGCAAACGCGCCCGCGTCCTCCTCCTCCGCGCGCTTCGATCCTCCACACGCGCGCTCGACGCGCTACGCACTCTCCCGCCCGGCCGAGCCGCCCGCAGCGCCCCTCGGCGCGCTCCGCGGGCCCCCGCCGCTCGGGCTCGCGGGCGCCGCGGCGTTCCTCGAGCGCATGCGCGCGTCTCAGTCTGTGAATCGCAGCGATACCGCGCGTAACAGTACCGTGGACGCGGCGCGCGGACTCGCCGGCGTCAACGCGAACGCGAACGATAACGACAGCGATGACAAAGACGCGACGCGGGTGCAGACGCGGAACACGGCGCCGACGGCGGCGTACGCGGCGCTGCTGGCGGAGACATTTGGGGCGGGGAGCGTGTTGAGGGGCGAGGGGCCGAAGCCGAAGCGGGGGAGGGTGGGGACGGGGACGGGGACGGGGCGCGGGGGGAGTGTTGGGGCGGGCGGGGCGGGCGGGGTGGGGAGTGGGAATGGGAGGGGACGGGGACGGGGGCGAGGGCGGGGGCGGGGGGTGAGCCGGGGGAGTGCGAGCCGGGGGAGTGCGAGTGCGAGTACTAGCAGCAGCAGCGCGATGGAGGTGGATGTGGATGCGGGGAACGTGGATCAGGGGAACGTGGACGAGGACGCCTTGGGGAAAGCGCGCGCGTGGACTGCGGCGCTGCAGACGCTGCTCACGGGAAAGCGGCCGCTCGCGCGCGAGGTGCGTCCGCCGGGTGTTGTCCGTCCGAAATCTGACAAAGTTGGCGCTGTGGGCGCTTGTAGGACCTCGAGGCGCTCGCGGGGACGATGCGCGCGATTGGGGCGATGAGCGCGGCGGACGGGCGCGCGATGGGGGTGCGTTGCGGTTTTGGGGTGCTCACTAATTAATTCGCTCACACTTTTTTTTCTTTCTTTTCTTTGTTTCTTTGCGGTGTAGGACGAGCTTGGGCGGCTGCGGAAGAGTCTTGGGCAGGTCGCGCGGTTGGGGGACGGGGAGATTCCGTTCGGGGACGAGCACGGGGTGCGCGCGTGGGCGCAGCGGCTGGTGAGGCACTGGCCGGCGCCGTAGATTCAGTGTGGACACACGAGACGTTTATTGGGCGATACATCGTCTACTAGCACACGTATTTCTTGGGTGCCGTTTGGCATACAGTAGTAATTCAAGAGGGCGCATTTGCGCGGCGCGGGATGCCAGCAGGAGATAGAGATATGACCGTAATACTTGCCAGCGGTATTTACCGAAATAGCTACAGCAGGGAACGTTGGGCATAGCCATCGGGATGATATACAGGTATGAACGTTCGTTGGTGTGCGAGTGCGAGGAGCCTGGGGATATTCGGGTGGTGAGAAATGGGATGACTGACTGACAGTGATGAATGGCGGGTAGCGAGCGGGAGACGAGGTAGGTGACGAGGATCTCGAGGTATATGGTGGTTTACTCTGGTTTACTCTGGCCAGGGTTCTCCTAAGACTTTGGTTAAATACCGCATCACACATAAACATGGTCTCGTGCGGGTTCCGGACATAGTTGACGCATGAGACTCAGACCGCCAGTGAGACTCGAGTGACTGATGGAAAGCATAGGAGATGAAGTGCAGCATGAATGGCGGTCGTCCGAAGGAGGATGTGGATGAATATATAGCTGGAGCTGCTGTTAGAACGTGTGAATGCGGGGAAGGCCGATATTGAGCACATGGGTGTGACATTTTACATACTGTTGACCTCTTCCTCCTGGTTGGATCTACGCTCTCTATGCTCGCTCTCGTCCACCCCGCCCAGGACGTTCCCCACCGCATCCCGTCCCAGTCCACCGCCCGGCCCCAGCGCCCGCCCCCCCGAAAGCCCCCCACCTCCTCCTCCTCATCCCGCCCTCCGGTGGCCCCCACGGCCGTCCACCGTGCTCGGGCACATCCCCCGCAGCCCCAGGAGCTCCCCCGCGTTCTGCGACTCGACCCACCCCCCGTCGTCCCGCCCCCGCCGCCCCCAGCACCCCCGCCGTTCGATGTCCACTCCTACCCCTCCCCCGACCTCCTGCGTCTGCTCGCATCCCTCCTCACCCAGATAGCCGCGACAAACGACAAGCTCGATGCAGTCGCGTCCGCAGCGCCTCCCTCCACCACCCCGACCCGCACCACCCTCGCCACTGTCACCCCCACCGACGCTCCGATATGGCGCACCCTCACCACCGCTTCCCGCACCTCCATCTCCACACCCTCCTCCGTCCTCACCTTCCACGCACGCAACATCCCCACAATCAGCCTCGAGGCCTATCTCCTCCGCATCCTCAAGTACTGCCCCACAACAAACGAGGTCTTCCTATCTCTCCTCGTTTACTTTGACCGCATGTCGAAGCTCAGCGCCGAGGCAACCGGCCGCACTTTCGTTATCGACTCATACAACATACATCGTCTCGTTATCGCAGGCGTCACCGTCGCCAGCAAATTTTTTAGCGACGTGTTTTACACAAACTCGCGATATGCAAAGGTGTGACCCGAGTGCCACTTACTCGTACGTGATTATACTTAACTTTTTTGGCCCATTTAGGTCGGAGGACTGCCCCAAGCAGAGCTCAACCAGCTCGAGCTCCAATTCCTGCTCCTCAACGACTTTCGCCTCGTCATCCCCCGTGACGAGATGCAGCGCTACGCGGAGCAGCTCATCCTCTTTTCAAACTCGCCCGACACGGTCACACCCATCCCCGCACCGGTCGCCGCGCCGATGCAGGCGATGGGCGCCATCGACGCATACGGCGGCCGCTTGCCCACCGAAAAACCCACGCCAAGGTCCCCACAACTCGTCCCCAACGGCGGGCCCTATCCTCCGCAGCCGCACGCCTCGTCGTCATCGAACAACAACAACAAGACACCGAGCGTGCGTCCGCGGTACCCCGCCGACGACGACACCGAGACCGAGACCGAGACCGAGACGGAGGGGACTGAGACGGATGGCGGGTGGACGACGGACGACGAGCCGACGATCCGTCCCGCGCACTCGAGTGCGGGCTCGAGCAGCGACGACACGCGCAGCTTGAGCAGCGCGGACGACACGGGCGACGAGGGCGACGACGACGACGACGACGGGAGCATGGCGATGGAGGGCGTCGAGGAGGGAGGGCGACCGCACGCCCGAGCGCGCCATGGGCACGCGCACACCGGAGCGCCGCCGGCCGGATGGCACGCGGACGCCCGCGCACGGCCGACGGATGGCGAGCCCGTGAGCCGTTCGTCCGCCGTTCCCGCCTGCCCGCGTTCGCAAGGAACGCGCCGTCGCCTCGTTCTATTTATCCGCACCCACCTCACGCCTGTATCAACACCTGCATCCACCCATCCATTCATCCATTTATCCGCCCAAGTCACTCATCCATTCATCCATTCAATCGTCGCGCCCGCGCCGCGGCACCCTAGAGCCTGGGAGCGGGTCTGCGTCCCGGAATCGATACCCGCACACATCCATGATCCATCCATCCATCTACTGTATCCTCCCGCCAACACCAAGCGTGCCCGGCCCGCAGCCCTGTTGCGTGTTATGTGTTTCCTTCTCCGCGTCTCGGGGCTGCGCGTCCCCACTCCCACCTCCGGACCCGCCGTCCCGCAGGGTCCTGCTACCTCCGGACCCGTCCTAACGCCGGCTCCGGAGCGTCCGTCGTTCAATTGGGTTAGCCGCCCGCCTGGGCCGTCAAGGACGGCTCGAGGCGCACCGACCGACCGACCTTGAGTTGCCCGCGGCTCAAGATGCCCCTCGTTTCCCGTACCCGCCCCGACCCGCCCCGACCCCGTACCCTCCTTACCACCCGCCCGCACCGCATAGTACCCCGTGCTTATATTCGCTAAGTATTCGGAACACAGAACACGAACCGCAACCTGCATGTGCTTTAGCTACCCTACTTGAAGTTGACGCCCACTAGCCATACGTATCCGTACTTAAAGCGCGCCCGAATGAAGTATATTACTTGTATCAGTTTTTCTCTTTTTTGATGTCCTTTTTCTTTTCTCGCTTTTTTTTTTTTGTTTGTATATATCTGTCGGATTGGACAAGCTGCTTGACAGACTGAACGGAATATTGAGGAAGGTTAATTCGCGGTTTGATCGGCGATTCTTCTTTTTTTCTCGCTTCTTTTTTGTTTGCATATATCTGTCGGATTGGACGAACTGCTTGAACGGAAAATACTGAGGAAGGTTGATTCGCGGCTTGATCGGTGTTTCTTCTTCTCCAAGATTCACTCCGCCTCGCTTTGGGTCACAAAATTTAAACGCTGATGGCG
Organism: Mycena rosella; assembly: GCA_029378255.1. NCBI lineage: Eukaryota > Fungi > Basidiomycota > Agaricomycetes > Agaricales > Mycenaceae > Mycena > Mycena rosella. The sequence goes on along the minus strand of JARKIE010000388.1, from coordinate 27,448 downwards.
CCAGGCTTGAAAGTTCAAGCTAAATACAAACGTAGCTTCGACCAGACCGCTGTAAATTGTTTATTGGTGTGCGCGGTGGACTTCGACCCTCTACAGAAAAAAACCAAAAAAAGTGATATGTATGCCCTCCTCCCTCATGCGGTTGGGTCCGAAGCGGGCAGAACGGGTGGCGACGCGACCAGGCGCGACTCGGCATCCGCCGCATCGGGCGCGGGGTCCACTGGCCCAGGCGCGACCGAGGCGGTCTCAGGCGCGGACGAGACCGCAGTCTTGGCGACCGCCTCTGAAGCGTCAGGCGCGGCGGAGGTTACCGCATCAGGCGGAGCAGATGCTGGCGGCTCAGGTACGATTTTATCGTCCGGCAGGGTCGCTTCCACCGTCTGGGGCACGATCGAGCCCGCGGTCTCGGTTGCGGGCGGGTCCAGGGCGGTCGAGCTGTCTGCTTTCACTGCCTCTAAAGCCACCGGGTCAGGCGCAGCGGAGGCCAAAGTCTCGGGTGTGGCCGAGGCCACATCGACCGAGTTCGTTGTGTCAGAAGGTGCCGCAGTATAAGCCGCGGCAGAGTCCAAGTCCACAGGTACCGCCGTATCGACAGCATCAGGCGCGCTCGGTTCTGTCTCCTCGGACACGACCGCGTCCACTATCTCCACAGGAGCCTCGGGTTTCCACTCGAACAGCGGCGCCAGCCCGCTCGGAGGGCAGGCCTTTTTCAAAAAGTCATGCTGCAAAGATTAAATATCAGTTCTCATAATCAAGAGACAACTAAGGGGCGTCGGAACGAAACCCACCTCCACGAGTTCACTCATAGTCGAGCGACATTCCACGTCCACGTCCAGACAGTTCCCCAAGAAATCCTTGAGCTCGTCGCTCAGCGTATCCGGCTGCTTGAGCTCGGGGGTCCCGTTGACGAGGGTGAGGAAGAGCACCTTCAGCGGCTCTTCGCCGGCGTACGGCGGGGCGCCCTCGAGCATCTCGATGATGGTGATGCCGAACGCCCAGACGTCGACTTCCGGGCCGTATTCCTTCTTTTTGATTACCTCCGGCGCTGTCCAGTGGGTTTTGTCGACCGTGTAAGGCGACCGAGTGGGGAGATTGAGCGTGCTGACCATGGTCCGCCGTTTGGCTTGCTTGTCGGGGAGTTGGACGGCGAACCCGAATCCGGCTGAATGGGGGGGGAATACAATTATTGGTAACCGAGACGCAACGCTCTGAATAAACGTACTGAGTTTGACGCGGCCTTTCACGTCGATGACGATAGAGTCGGATCGGATGTCGCGGTGCAGGATCAGCTGGCTGTGTAGATGCGCGAGTCCTTTACACGCCTGAGAAACAAAATAAGTTATAACAAAAGGATGGGCGATGAATGGCACGCACGTCCAGACATATCTTGGCGACTTGCTCCTCTGTGAACGTGGTGGATGTGTTAGCAATGATTTCACCCAACGACCGGCCGCCCTCCATAAATTCTGTCATCATCCACAGCTCGGACTTCTCGAATAGGTACAAATCTAAAAAGTTTCCAACGTTGGGATGTGGCAACATGTCCCGCATTCTGGGGTAGTTTAGATGACATTAACTAGGAGACAAATGGCGCACAGGAAAAGTTCGGTGATGATCCGTTGGCCCGCAAACCGCTCGACGGGCGGTGCGAGTTCAGTGACCTTGACGGCGACTAACTGGCCGGTCCGGGCCTCTCTGGCAGAGTAGCTTTGGTTGCCCATCCTATCCATGCTGAGAGCGTCGATTATGGTGTATGCATTACGAGGGTCGGACTCGCGGCAGGCGCGTCCCAGTTCCGCGATGATTTGGTCGTGCCAGAAGTAAGCCTCCTCTTCTTCATCGTCGTCCTCGTCATCCTCATCTTCACTGTCCACTGTGGGATTCGCTTCCCCGTCAGAGCCAGCCGGAGACAGATTGGAATCATCATCCTCTTGCGCTTGCTCTTGCTCTTCCTGATCATCCTCTTCCCCTGTCGGGATGTTGGTGGACGCGTCGGGGGCCGCGACAAGGGCATCCTCGGCACCGTCGATCGGACTCGTCTCTCTGCTGGTTGAAGCAATGGGGGGCGTGGTGGTTTGCGCAGACATTCGTTGCCATGATGGCTCTCAACAGCTATTGGATGCGCTTCGAAACAGGCGCCGCGCTTCCTTCATCGCGGCCATGTCCGCCCGTACTCCTATGAAGGCGACATATTCATTACAGCTCCAAGATCTATGTATGTCCAGTCCAAGATGACTCCGCAGCTGCCAAATGCAACCCTCAATTTACCTTGCTACTCGAGAATTCACGCTGCCAATAACTGACGCCTAGTATGCTGCGGGCCAATGCTTCAGCAACTTCCGTGCCCATCCACGCAACTTATGTTCGTCGCGAAAGGGGATGTCCTCGAGTTGCGCTAGCTGCCAGATACTCTTCCGCAATCGAGGGCCGTCGGCCTGGTCAGCAATGAAGGTGAAGTAAGCCCTTGATGCGGATAACAACAAGAAACCGCACCCCCAGCGCGCGCCCCTCCGCCGCGTCCATGTTCGCGATCTCCCGCATGGTGTCCGCAAGCGATTTGAGATCCTAACAAGCTCAGGTGTAAGTTAATGCTTTCAGGACGGAAGCAAACGCACCTCGCGCACAAGCTGTCGCTTCCCCTTCAGCAGAACCTCGATCTCCGCGATCCACCGAAGAGCACGGGACCCCCCTTCCGCGCCCGCACCGCTCCCTTCCATGTCCACCTCCGTCTCGTCGGGGGCCCCGCTTGACCTGCTCGTACTCCGTCCTGTCCCCGTGTTCGGACTCGCCCTTGAGGATGCGCCCGCCTTGCGTCGCCGGCCAAGACCCACCGGCTTCGCGCCCTCTCCGCGCTGAACGCTGCCTGGCCCAAACGCCTCCTCCAGCAGGGAAATATACGCCGTTGTCGGCACCGTGTTAGGGCTCGGCTGCACGCTGTTCGACTGGGGTTCCACGTCCCGACCCATTGTCTGGTCATGCAACCTCTCCAGCATCTCCGCGACGCCTGCCAGGCCGAGCACCGGCGGCCCGCCCAGCCCGCCGACGGGCGCCTCCGTCGTCTCGCACGCCGCCTCCAGCTCGCTCTGGCCCCCGAGCTCGTAGAATGCGTTACGGTAGTGGTCTCCCGCGCCGGCCGCTGCGGGCCGCCGCATCAGCGAGTCGTACGTGTATCTGTAGCGTGGCGCGGGCTCGGACGCGGACGCCCCCGTCTCTGCGCGTGTTCGGGCGACTGCGGCTGTTGGCTCGGACGGCGTGGGGGCGGTGTAGAAGATGAATGGGAAGGTGACTCCGGTGGTGGGCAAAATTCTTTCTAGCGCATCGGTGGAGGAACCGGGGGGCGCGTTGTTCGCGGTCGCCGTGTGTACGGGCTCGTTGGCGAACGAGACAGAGATGCGAGGTGCGGGGACGGATGTGTCCGCGCTCGAGATTGGCGCCTCCAAGTGTTCCGCGTCCGCTAAGTGCGGAGAAATCTTGCGCGCAGAGGGGGCTGGGGACACGCTCCTACTCTGTTCGCGCAGGAACGCGATCGGCGGTACATCGTCCGGACCCTCCCCGCGCGCGTGCTGGCTGTCTCCAAATACACTGTTTTGATCACTGATAGATGTCGAGATTGATGCTGCGGCGGCGGTACCAAAATTACCTGCCGTAATGCCTGCGGGACTTGTGAGCAGGTCCATGAACCCAGTGGGAGTTCGACATGGTGTCGGCGGAGATTGAGCGCGTTTTCGCTTAAGGGATGGGGGGACACTATCTTCGCGCAAGACAGTCTCTTGCTGGTGGGGCTGGAGGGGTGATAATGGGATGCTTCGGGTGCTGCTGTAGTCACTCTGTAAAAATATATCAACTCTGGCATCTGTTTTGAGGATGTGCACAGACATCAGAAGGTTCATGGTTTTTCTGGGGCAATATGAATTGATTCTGCTTATTTTCTATGAAAGCAATGAATAAATTTGATTTTCTGGGCAATGTGTGAAGCAAATACCTAAAGTGACCATTATGTCAAGTCTGAGATGGCTACATCAAAAAATGTTAGTTCAATTTCTTGCAGAAAAGCAAGAGGAGAAAGAGAAGAAAGAGAAGAAATAGGCCACAGCCCAAGGCCAATCATCCAGATGAATGTACTACGATAAGGCCGCTCGCTGCCTTGGCATCTCCTAGGCCATTGAAAAATGAAATGAAGAGTGCCGTTCCAGTGGGTGTTCCAATGGTATAGTAGAAGCTCTGTTAGAGGTGCACCAGGTAATCATTCAATCCTGGTCCATGCAACAAGCAATGGAGAGGATGAGCTGGCGGTTCAGAAAATGAATCCCAATAATGAAAGTGGAAGTTGAGATCCCTGACACAATCACCGATAACACCCCAGAACATAGAATAGTGCCACGGAATCATGCAGGAAAGAAGATAACAGGCAGAGGCAAGGCAAAGACACCCAAAAGTGAAACTTGCAAGACTGGCAAGACAATGTTGACAGCCAACTGAGCCAAGCACACAGTTGACTTTCAAGTCGCCCCCACAGAGCAGAAATGAATACTAACCTGAAATCAGCAGCAGAGAGTGAGTAAGGAGGGGCTTGAACCAGAGATGATGGTGGTTTGGAAAGAGAAGGTTGCTCTGGTACAAATATAATCAAATATTTGGTTGTACTCCTTTCGGCTCTTTTGATGACCTCATTTTTTCAATACATTGCACCCTCAAGCAGACTTGGTTCCTTGCATGGGCAAAGCTCAAGGTCCTTGGTTGCACATCACTGACTTTCAGTTGCTAAACTTATCGTTCTTGGCAGTGGTTCCGGAGTTGCCGAAACAATAGGTTCAGGGCATACTGAAACTGCTCCTGAAACCTATACATAGTTCCAGAACTTGAAGCAGCTTCAGCTGGGCCTAAACTGCATCTGAATTGGGCAGTTTTGGCTTCAACTTAGGTTGCTCATGTTTTGGGTACATTTTCCGCCCCACCAAAGTTGATGTCTAAACTAACATTTCAGAATCATTTCTGGCTACCACAAACCTCCCCATTTCCGCTGTGACAGTAAGTCAGTAACATACTATGTTTAAGCTGTTTATTGATTTTTTTTTTTCAAATCTGGTCAACTGTTTGACTTGTTGGCAGTGCATAGGCAGATTAGATTAGATGTGCTTATTGCAAGCGCAGCGAGCATCTCTTCCCTTAGCACATGACTAGCAGAGGGCTAAGATATGCAACAAACAAGGACAATGTCCATGCACAGCAGCTGGCGGTCCTTGGGGAAAAAGGCCTTCAAACTCATTCAATTTGTGAGATATCGCGATGTGGATACTTGTATTCAACAGAGGTTTCTCAGGTGGTCCAAACAGTCTCCGAACTTTGGTCATAAGAAAGGAAATAGATTGGTTCAATGAAAAGGGGAGGTCTAGACTGTGGTGGTGTCAGTCTGTACACTGTGTGAGCACCCCGTGCTTTGGCGGATCCCTATTATAAGCCAATGGCAGACATTTCATTTTTGCTGTTCAATCATGATTCAGAAAACTAATTTCTGTTTGTGAGATTCTAACCAAGATTTCAGGAGAAAGGCATTGAGTTGTCAGGCAATTCTTTTTCAATGTTTCATTCTTTGGTGTTTTGTGTCAGCACAGGTTTCTAGAACCAACAGAGGTCGCTGGACAATGAAAAAAAGCAAGAATATCATACCAGATAAGCCATTGGAGTACAGACCAGAATAGTATGATCTCAAAATCTACAGGGGTAGTGCCAAGTAAATAGGGGGTGTCAGAAAGAGATACTAGGAGAACATTGAGGGTTAATGGAGGGGAAGCCATATATGTAATATTGTTGCAACAATCTTAATGCCTCGGGATAACTGAAAGAAAAGCTGGATCATGATATTTTGCCCAAATTTTTCTCAACCAAATCATTGTTGAATCACACTGATTCAGACAGTTTTCTATCCAGGGAGTAGCCCGGAGGTAGGTGTAGAGGTGGGCCTAACCTCCAATCATTTTTTGCAGGCACACCAAGTTGGCATGTCTATGATATGTGCCAACCTGAAGGACAATCCCTTCTGAGCCCATAGAATTGACCAGGAACATCTGATGTGTCTTTTGGTAGCAACAATATCTCAGAGTGGGAAAGAATGAAAGTATGCCACGTACAACAGCTAATAGTTGGACATGGTGGAGTGACTGGAGTCCGATAGCCTAAGCTTGTCTTTGACAACTCCTCTATGTTCCAAGTTAATTCCCAGCTTAGAAATAGCTGGGCTCTGCAGACTCGTACTCTCCAACCTTTCTACGCCTTGGTCTGAGTATCCAAGTCGAAATGAGGTGACAATCTCAAGTTGCCGTCGAGCGAGCCCAAAGGAGGTGAAGTCCAAAAAAGGAAACTGTGGCAGTGGAGAAATTTGCGATCACCCTTGCTGCCAAAGCTGCACAAGCATAAGTAAACCAGCCAGTTTTGAAGAGCCTTCAAGTTGAAGCAATGCGCTGAGCAGTGCGCGGCACTTCACATCCACTGGATTAATAAGTATGAAATTTTAAAACTGATGTAATTTCCTGTAATTTCGCGTCTTGAGTCTGAGGAAACACGAACTCCGTGTGCCAACCGTACTATGCGGCGTGTCTCGTCCGGTAATAACAGGCTGAAGGAACAAACGGACGCTGTATCCGAAATCGGTGGTGAACACATATGATACCGAGCCCTAGCCAGTTTTATTTGCCGATACAGAAATCCCTAAATAGCGCGTCCAGGACGTCCTCAACGTCGATGAGCCCCGAGACCTTGCCAACTGCTTTCGCCGCGTATCTCAACTCTTCAGCTCCGAGGACAATGTCCTCTGCCGCTACGGTAATAACTCAATACACCGCAATCTGAATGAATGTAGACACAACACATACATGTTGCGAGGAACGCGTCAATGAAGCGAGCAGCGGATTCGAGATGGACTCGATGTCGAGCATGCGTTATTAACGGCGTGTGAATCGACGCCGAGTCGTCGTTGAGCGCGTATCTAGGATCGGGATCAGGACGAAAGACGGTGTGTGAAAGAAATCGAATCGTACTTTCTCTGCAGCGCCTTCGCGAATCCAGCCAGAAAGTCGGTGGTGCCTCGCCCCGTTTTCAGACTCGTCGCCCAGCTACGAGGACTGTGAAACCGGGATTTATCGCCGCGCGCATGCAGGTCGACTTTGTTGAACAGAACGAATGTGTCGTCCGTGACGAGCGCCTTTACGGAGGCCGGCAATTCCACGGAATCGCCGTGCTCCATATCCGCACATGATACGACGCACAACGCGACGTCCGCGGCTTGGATCCTAAATGCCATTAGTGGAGTTCCGAGATGGACATCGGACCTTACGCATTGCGTGCGCGCTCCACGCCGATTAGCTCGACTGGATCGTCCGTTTTTCGCAGGCCTGCAGTGTCGGAGACAATGACGGGAATTCCGCCGATATCAAGGGAGAGCTCGAGGATATCGCGCGTTGTTCCCGGGACCGGGGTGACTATGGCGGCGTCTCGCTGGGCTGTTGTGAAAATCAAAAAAGGGCGTGTGTGTATGATACAAAATGAGGGTACCTAGAAAATTGAGAAGACTGCTCTTGCCGGCGTTGGGCGGCCCAAATATCGTCAGCCGAACGCCAGTACGCATTATCTCGCCCCGGCGATTATCCTGCAGATAAGATTGGATGGTGTTCCGAAGTTTGCCGGCGCGTTCTCTGGCTTCATTGAATTCAGGATAAGTTTGCAGAATAAAAAACGTATACCAACCCTCTTCGTAAACACCTTCCTCGATGTCTTCGCCCTCGCCGAAATCGATCAGGGCTTCAATTCTTGCCAAGCAGCCGATGATCTCTGTTCTCAGCTGTTCGAATTGAGCCCGCGTGGTTCCCTTATATTCGTGTCAGGCTCACACTTGACGAGGATATGCAACGTGGGCTCACCCACCCCGGCGGCCCGGAGAGCTATGCGCCGCTGGCCCTCCGTCTCGGCGTCAATGAGATCCTTGAGACCCTCGACCTGCGTCAAGTCCAGCCGGCCCCCTTGGAACGCACGTCGGGTAAATTCACCGGGCTCGGCAGGCCGACAGTACGGCAAGTGCGACAGGGCTCCCAGCACGGAAGAAATTATGGCACGCCCAGAATGGAGGTGCAGCTCCAGCACATCCTCGGTGGTAAAAGACCTGGGACCTACGCGCGTCAACAATAATTGAATTACCGCGTGCGGATTTCGGCTGTCTGTCTACCTTTGAAAAAAACAGCCAGCCCATCGTCCAGTTGTTCGCCAGTCTCAGGGTGTATAACGTGGCACCGTTCCATTTTCCACGGCTCGGGTGCGCGTCGTTTGAGCGTTTTCACTACGCGCGTCCATACGGCGAGCGCGTCGGGTCCGGAAACGCGTACGACGGCGACGCCAGCCTTTCCGGGAGGCGTCGAAAGGGCATAGATGGTGGGCCGCTGGGCATCAGAGAGAACAGGACGGACGCGTTGAGGTTCCGGGTGAGTGTGCGCAGATCTTGCCGGCGGGATCGCGAGGCAGTGTTGATCGTGTCTGGAAGGCACCCAGGAATTTCCTGATGGAACGGCACAGGAAAAATGCTTGCGAACGCGGCGAGCGGTCCTTGTCACCATCCGCTGCATAGAAAATCAGTTTCTCGACGATGGAGGCGCTGCAAACTGTGGAAACAAATCGAGACAACAACCCATTTCGCCTTCCCAATCGGGCGTACCTTCCCACACTCTGCTCTGCTCTTGTGCTTGAGGACGTCCTTGATACACCCTCCCCGGCCCACCTCACAATCCCACCAATCCCCAACAAACCATGGGGCAGACGAGTCTGTCGCGCCCGCCCCTCTTCTTTGTCCCTCGCTGAGCTCATGTCGTCCGACAGCGTCCGCCGCGTTCATGGAGGACATGGAGAGACGGTCCAACTGTGCGCCCCATCCACCGCTGCATCCTGTTCTGCGATCTGACCAGGCTCCTAGTCACGCAACCGGAGCTCGAGCGGTTGAAGAAACGCTTCATGAAGCTAGATGTGTGCGTGCTCCCATGGGCCGAAAGCCAGGCTCAAACCAACCACTTTTTCAAGCGACGGCTCCGGATCCATCGATCGCGAGGAGTTCCTCCAAATACCACAGATAGCCACGAATCCCCTCGCGTCTCGAATGATCGCCATCTTTGACGAGGAGTGCGCTGTCCTCGCTCGCCGCACCCTGGCTTGACATTGATGACGTTCCTACTTAGCGGTGGAGGCACTGTCGACTTCCAGGAGTTCGTCGGGGGACTGAGCGCCTTCAGCAGTAGAGGCGGCCGAGAAGAAAAGCTAAGGTGTACGTGCACACCCCGCTCCATGTTTAGCGCCCCCTTATGCCGCGCGGCCAGTCGCGTTCAAAGTGTACGACGTTGACCGGGACGGCTTCATCTCAAACGGCGAGCTATTCCTGGTCCTTAAGATGATGGTGGGCAACAATCTCAAGGTGCGCCGTGCGTTCGTCACCGCTGTGGTCCCATCTCACCTCCCCGCAGGACCAGCAGCTGCAGCAAATCGTCGACAAAACGATCATGGAGGCAGATCAGGACGGCGACGGCAAATTAAATTTCGAGGAGTTTGCCCACATGGTGTCCAATACCGTAAGTCGCCTGCATTTGTCCCCCGTCGCAGTCTGCTGAGGTCTTGGCACGCAGGACATTGTCAAACAGATGACATTAGAAGACTTGTTTTAATGGACCTTTGCTTCCGCTGCTGCTCGCTTTGTTCATACCCCTCTCATCTCTATCACCGTCGCTGGTATACGCTCTTCTGATCCATTCCTTCTCTTCTGATTACTGTGTATCGGCGACCGGTTTGTATCGAAAAGGAACTATTAATGCGAATTTTGTATATGAGTTGCTCAATCGCAACAGGACGTGTGGATCGGATTGGATTTTATTTAATACTTGCAAATGGCAAACGAACGATAATCTAAGTCTCGTACAACAAGGAGGATGAGAGGTACAGTAGAGGGTCATCTATGGTTTGAGGTATAAGTGTGGCATACAAGTACGAGGAGAAGAGGGAAAGAAACGGCCAGGGGGAATCTGGCAGTACGCGCGCACCCACCGTAGTAGTGGCGCGGGGCAGTGCGGGATGGGGATCCGGTGAATTATGGACGCAAATCGTCAAGAGACACTGACGCCCTCCAGTGCCGTAATTTATATAAAGGTAGGAGGTTGCCGTTTATATGCGGGTGTCGGGGTGGGCGTTCAGGAAAAGATCATGATGGGAAAGTGAACGCGGGGTACAGCGAATGATGAAGGGATGCTGTGTTGCTGGTCCCGTCGCATCTAACGGTCAAACGAAGACGAGGCCGCGACCAATAGCGAGTGTGTGTCGAGGGAAAGAGGGTTTTGGGCGGTACTGTGACGTTGGAAGTTGGAGTGCATCATGAATGGGGATTGCTGCGAGGGGAAGGCTGCCTGGGAGAAGACAGATGGTGGTGCGACACCATAGTTTTGTGTAGCCTGTAGCTGCGCCATGTAGAATGGATCGGTGGTTGTAAACAGGGACGGTGCCGCCTCTATGGGAGCATAGGTGGGGGAATTCTGCTGCGGTCGGCCTGCGCTCGAATTCTGTTGCCGGGGGGACATGGGCGAAGTGGGGATCAGCAGATCCTCGACCATTCTCTCGTCCTCTTCCATCTCGTCGCGAAAGTGGTCCTCGGTATTCCGGCGGGGGGCAGGCTCGGCATGGCGCGAAGGGTCGATCATCGGGCCCCAGCTAAAGCTGGCGGATGGTGTGCGCCCCGTAGGGGTGTTACAGGGCTGGGCGCAGTCGTCTCGCCGCTGGGGAATTGAGGCGGAGGCCGTCATGGACTGGCAGAAGAGAGTCTGCGCCAGTTGGACCTGGAAAAGATAGTAAGACCCGGGTCTTTGTGAAAAAAGCATCGCGCGCTGACCTGCAAGGCGGCCAGATCCATAGCCTCCTGGCCTACATGGCTGGAGGACAGAGACGCGCACAAGTCGTCCATAGAGAGACTCATAGCACGAAGGAGACAAAGGATATCGCTTATTGGCGATTAGCGACACAGATGCGCGTTGTGGGTGCGCGTTGTCGGTGCGCCGGGGTCGTCTGGGTGGTGTGCAAGGAGAGAGTAAACGCTAATAGGCGTCGATTGTTTCGCGGTGGTGTATCGCGGGAGACAAACAGGAGGAAAAAGAGCGAGACTTAAAAGAGTTAAAGCAGATCTGGAAATATGATCTGGACCGTGATTCGGGAGGGCCCGGAAGACCGGAATCAGTATCTTCCTTCAACGGCCCGGTACTCCAGGCCCAATCCGGGCCCATGCGTCGGCCAATCCCATGCCTGCCGCGACCGTCGATCTGACCTCTTCCATTTCGTGCGGAGAATGCCTCCCACAGAACTGACAGAAGCCAAAATGATACAGCATCTCCTCGGGACAGAGATAGCCGACAGGACATATACGATGGCTTGCAGGGCCGTTACCTGCCGTTACGTTGTTCACCTGCTGATATCTCTATCTCTATCTGAATGTAACCGCAGATGGTCAGAAGACATCGGATAGTTACTCGCACACCGCTCTCGCAGGACAATGCCCGTTGATGAGGGCTCAGCTGCCGAATAGATTGGATTCCATTGAGGCATATGCCGTTAAAGCAATATGTAGTCTGGAGAGTCGCTAAGGACATCGCGACGGATCATCCACTTACTTACGCGTGTAAAAAGCATGGCGGAAGCTGATCCGTAAATATAGATCTCACCGTGTAAGTCGCGATGTTTTTTAAAAAAGGGCGGTCGAACCAATCACCAGACCTTCGCAAGGTACAGGCGACCGATACAGCCGAGTAAAATCCAAGAGTAGCGCCGAGCATTTTCTCGTGAATAAATGGGGAGGAGATACCATACCCCACAGCTCCCCACAGGCATCATCTGTTCAATCGGTATTTCGCATTGAGGGGGGTCGGACCGAGTTGCTGGGTGGGCCCAACAGGTCCTCGAAACTCACGGCATCAGCTGCCTGGAATCGGGGATATTCCTCCTGAAAATGGAGAATCAGGACGATTCAACAGAGCGCAGAATGTATGCGTACCTGCAGGACCGAGGGGCACGCAATTGCAAGCCTCTGGCACACGTGTCCGAGTTCCCGTTTCAAGCCTTCAGGGGTTTTTATTCAGCCCCTTAATTATTACAGTCTACTGACAACTCACGGGTATCCGCCTTCGAATCTATTACGGTTACCCAACAACGACCAACGCCGTTGAGGATCGTTCCTTTCCATTGCGCCATTCGCTCGGGGCAGGCGTCTATAATGGCAGAAAGAGCACGGAGGGACGCAATTTGCAACGGCACGGACGTCTTTTCGTATTCACGCGGAGCCAGCGGATGTACAAGCTGCGCAATGAGTACCTAGGATATGTGAATTACACGGGTTCAGTCAATTTCAAGGGACATGACGTTACCTTGAGATATCGCGCACAACCGACGCCCAGAACTTCAACAAGGGGCGGAAGCGCCTCGATGGACGCCAGCAGAGCCTCTAGTCTGTCGCTCGAGTACGGCCAGATGCTCCCAATGATTCCGTCGCCGAGAAGAACGCAGAGTTGGTCAAAACGGTCCGCCGACCCGACAGAGGTCATTAATTGGACTAAAGACAACGAGGTAGAGATGGCAGCGGGCAAAAGATGCGGAGTTTCGGGGCTTTGGAGTTGGGTGAGCGACCGGCTGAGTGACTTGAGGGGACGACGCGGTCAGTAGACGCGAAAGGTCGAAACAAGGAGCACGCACAGCGCTCAGAAGAGAATCAACGCCAGTCCGCTTCAAAACAGAGCTGGGGACGCGTTCCAGCATGGCAGACGTGATTCTGACGCCCTTGAGTTTGTATCGGGCCTCGTAGTCATCCAGCAACGCCATGATCGGGGGGATAACTAGGTGCCAGAGCTCTTCGTACGCAGCACTCTATTCCGGATCAGCTTAGCAGTTCCGATTTCGCAACAGGAATATTACCGGGATTTGCAGAACACACCAGAGAACAATATTTGAAGCGCCAGGGTTCTCCTTCCACGCTTGGTTGTCGTAAAAGTCCTGCGAGGCCATAGGACCGCCCGCCGGACGCGCAAGTTTACGTCCAGTCTGGAGGTTTAAAGACGGATGTGGATTAGACCGAAACCGAGGCTTGACGTTGTGTTCTAGCATCTGCACCACTAAAGGCAACGGGGGGTCAGAAAATCCGCGCAGAATTTCTGAACGCGATGTTGAGCTTGGAAACAGCAAGAAATGAAGAACAATAATGAACGGACCTTGAGCCACGCAACGTGAATCCGGAGTCACCCACGTGTCGTCCCCGTCGAATACCAACGTTGCGGATACGATGTCCCCCTGCTCCTTCAACGTTAAAGTGGCTTGTTCCTCCCGGACGCGTGTCTGCAGCTCCTCCAGTGTGCGAAACGCGGTATTTTTCCACTGATCGAGACGCGCAATCACAGCGGGCTCTGGAATATCGTCATAACGATTAAAGTCGGACGGAACCTGAAGCGATGAAAGCGCGGAACTCAAAGTCATGGGCTCAGATGAGGCGGTTTACAGATGCTTGTGCGGCTTTGGCAACGCTGATGATGGTAAATTTCTACACTGCCACAGTTTCCTTTTTCGTACTTCACCTCCTCTGGCCTAAAATGTCAAATCGTCGGGGAAGCTAGGAGCCCCTAAAAAGCACCAAATCGCCGACAACTGAACTTTGTAAAGGATGCATATTTCTACTCAATCCATTTTCATCAAAAAAGGAGAACAGTTTAAGTGTTTGTTGGCCTGTTTGTGTTTTAGAAGACATGGTGTGGCTCGATTGTATTCCTGGCTGTACCAGTCTGCCTACAGCAAGGTTCTCACCACAATTTCACCCGTGAGCACTGCCAGCTGTTTCCAAAATCTTGAGATGTGCTCTGTGTCTTGTCTGTGCCCAATTCAGGCCAATCTTCGATAAAATGAGAAATATTGCCTGTTTGGCAATTACAGTGAACCACTAGCCAATAGAGAGATAAGGACAGATCCTTTCACTTGAATTATCTTCTAGATATTTGCCGCCAGGTGTGACACAGTATAGCACAAACCCGCGGTGTCACGGGTACAGGTGTTTAGCAATACCATAATATTGCCACCTGCGGGTATACTGTACCCTTAATACTGTGGTTATATGTTCTACTGTGGTAACAGTATTACCGTGCACTGGGGACGGTATGGTGCAAAAAGACCATGAATATGAGCATGGGACTCTAGCAACCACATTAATTATATGCTCTACAGAATGTCAAAATATGTATCACTAAATAAGTATCCTCCTCTATTTTGCCAAAAAACAACCCGAGCAGCTTGAACTAAGCTTGAGATACACTCATAGTACATCCAACACTCTGTCTATCACTCTCAGCAAGAACTCAAGGATGTTGAGTATACAAAGTATCAGTCAGCAAGTGGTAGAGGAAGAGGAGAAGGAGGAAGGCCACTTCATGTACTTGTCTGCCTCTTGGGGTGAAGGCAACACTGTCACTCAGCAGGCCCATAAAAGCAACAGGAAGGGGCTTAAAGTGTGAGTGGAGTTCACTCCTCTCGCTGACCATCCCCCTGTATCCACTCCCATCCCCTGCAAAGTTGTGCATCTCCCCAATGACATACTCAGCCATGCAGCCAAGGTCCGCCTCACTGCCTCAGCGAGCCCCACAGCACCTGTGCTTGCAGGTGTAGTTGGCCTCCGTGACTGTGGACTTGGCAAGGCCTGGGCAGTCCATGTAATCCACCCATGTAACACCCTATAAATTACCTCAACCTTGTCAAAGGTGATTGGATTTGACTCTAGGGGCTTTCTCAGTCTGTTGTGAATGCTGTGATGTTTTTTGGCTGTCACTGCTATCACTATCCAGGGCCCAAGGTCCCAAGCATGCCCACAGGTTTTCCCACAGATCAACTTGTAAAGATCCACAGGTGACAGGTTAGCCACTTGTGACTTGTGCCTTAAGCAGGAAATAAGAGAAGACAGAGAGTTCTGTACTGATTCACATTGGATTTGGTCGGATTATGAGCCAAAAGAGATTGATTCTTGTTCTGTCTGATCATGAGCAAGAATTGACCTCTTGATAATTACAAGATGTTCAATGTTTCATGCTGTTCCTCTGGAGCAAGGTCTGAAAGACTTTGGTCAAGACATAGATATTTACGTAGGCTCCAGACATGTTACACTAAATAATTATTAGATGATACTAATCAATTGTGCAGCTATGTAAGGACATTGGGACTGTCGTAAACTGTCATGTTTACAAAATACACCGAAAGAAAATTCCAAGGTAAACAGGGAACCCGGTTAGATTCCACATGGTGCTGATTTGAGATATGGACGATGAAGATGGATCATAAGAGATTGTATATGTAAGCATACATGATAGGAACCGGCAGGCAGATTTACCAACTTTGACTTGGGGAGATACAGTTGTAAACTAGGAAACAAAACACAATGTGATAGCGAAACACTAGGTTGTTTGCTACCTTAGAGAGCTCAGAGAGGCACCAATTTTTGGGAGACCATTCTCCTCATGCAGAAACCCCCATAGGTCAAAGGAATTGAGAGAAACGGTCCTATTGCGGCCGCACGGTGCGATTCCGTGTGCACCACCTATTTGGCGTAATTTACTGGGCCTGTGGTTGGTCGCCCTCGCAGGCTGGAAAAATGATGCAGGGTATCAACAGGGTGTTTTCAGATCCTAGGCTTATGATGGACATGGTCTCAAGCCTTCAAATCCCAAAGATTCAGGCAATTGGAGTTGTTTCATAGTGTTTCACTATCACGTTATTTGGCTAAATTCGGCCTCTCGGAAAATGTCCCTCATTCTCCCCCAAAATGACACCAAATCTCATGGTCTCTGTGCTGGTATGTAGCCTGGATTCCAGAGGCCAGATTTATAACAACATCGGAATTGATCAACCTACATTTGAGCTCACAATCTGCTGCACTGTCTAACCATTTTGCTTCCTAGTTTACGACTGTATTCCTGGTTCCGGTTTACCGGTTCCAGGTCTCAGATCAGTAAAGAGCTTATCCGTCTGTCCTTTTTACGACTTATGTCCGTCTGTGGGTGTCCGTATGTAGTTTGTAAGCATGTCAAATCGGCAACGGTAACTAAGCATGTCAAGCAGTCACTTGTTGGTCGCTCGTTCGACTCCCATACAAGCCATCCTTTAAAACACTCTCATTATTTTACTCAACCAATCTCCGAGTTGAGATCATGCGCCGCGTGTGCCGCGAGGAGCGACCGGAGGTCGGCGACGAACGGCTAAGGGCGGCACAATATTAATATGGTATCTCAGCCAGAGAAGGACCCAGGGCTGCCTGGAGGGCCCTATCTATGGACAATGAAGATAGATAATAAGAGATTGTATATGTAAGCATACATGATAGGAACCGGCGGACAGATTTACTAACTTCAGCTTGGAGTTCATGCAGACATGAATCATTTGGATCTCTGAACAAAATTTTCGAAATCAGCTCCCTCAGCTATTATGTACCCTTAATCAAGGTGTTGGAAAAAGCGTGGGAGTAACCAAATATTTGATCATATTTATGTCAAAGCCAACCACCTTCTACTAGTAAACCATCATCATCTCTGATTCAAGTCCTCCTTGCTGGCTCTCTGTTGCTGATTTCAGGTTAGTATCTGCTTCTGCTGCAGGGGTTCGACTTGGAAGTCGACTGTTCACTTGACTGTGGACAACATTGTCTGTCTGGCAGTCCTGCTACTGGTGCCTTCCCCCTGATTCTGTCTGTTATCTTTTTTCTTGCATGTGTCTGCTGTTTGCAGTGGCATTTATTCCGGCATCTGGAGTGTTGTTGTGTTGGGATCTCAACTTTCGCTTTCATTGGCCATTTACGTTTTCAAGTGGCAACTGTGCATGTTGGCTTGGAAAATTTCACCCAAATGGCCAAACAGCTCTCCATTTGCTTTTAAATTGTCTAGGAGATGCCAAGTCAAACCTTAGGGTTAGAATTGGTCCATGTTTCTCAAGTGTGCAGTGCATGGGATGTCTCATTCTTTTTCAATTTCTCAATTTCTCTTCTTTCTGTTTCCACCGGGAGTTGCTGACCACTTTCAACACAGCACTCTTGAACTCTGTCTACACAGAATGGGCACATCAGGTATTCATTTACTGAAAAACCTCTCAGAAAGCGAATTAATTTTGTTCCCTCAGTAGAAAATGACCAAAACCAATTCATCTTGTCCCAAAAAATCCACGAAACTTCCACTGTGAGGCACACCCATATGGCCAAGTTGATTTATTTTTAAGACTCCACCAGCATGACTATAACAGCACCCGGAGCATGCCATTGTCGCCCCTTCAACCCCACCCTCAAGCAGAGAATGTCCTGCCCGATGCGAGTGTTTCCCCGTCACTCAAGCGAAAACGCACACAGTCGGCACTGTGTCGAACTCCCAGCGCAGACATGCTCCCACCTCCGGAGCCCAGGCCCGCAACAAATGAGGTAGAAGCACTCGGTGTTACGGCAAGGAAGTTTGGCATCGTCGTCGCGTCATCAACATCAATCAGCGATGAAGATATATTTGGAAGCCGCGCAGTAATTAACCAACAAGCGCGCGGGGAAGAGCCGGACGACGTGCCGCCGATCGCGTTCCTGCGCGAGCAGAGTAGGAGCTTGTCCCCGGCGCCGTCTGCACGTAACATGTCTCCATTGGCGAGCGTGGACACGCTCGTCCCACCCGCACCTCGTATCTCTGTGGTCTCGTTCTCGTTCACCAGCGCACCCCTGCACGCGACGACCGCGGACAACGCGCCCCAACCCCCAACCAGCTCCTCCACCGATGCGGCACGACGAAGCCAGCTCCCCACCGGCTTCACCTTCTACACCGCCCCCGCGCCGTCCGAGCCAACAGCCGCAGTCGCCCGAACACGCGCAGAGACGGCGGCGTCCGCGTCCGAGCCCGCGCCACGCTACAGATACACGTACGACTCGCTGATGCGGCGGCCCGCAGCGCCCAGCGCGGGAGGGCACTACCGCAACGCGTTCTACGAGCCCGGGGACCGAGGCGAGCTGGAGGCGGCGTGCGAGACGGCGGAGGCGCCCGTCGGCGGGCTGGGCGGACCGCCTGTGCTTGGCCTAGCGGGCGTCGCGGCGATGTTGGAGAGGTTGCGTGGCCAGACGATGGGTCGGGACGTGCTAACGCCGGCGCAGCCGGACAGCGTGCAGCCGAGACCGAACACGGCGCCGACGGCGGAGTACCTTTCCCTGCTGGAGGAGACATTCGGGCCAGGCAACATGCTGCGCGGAGGGGGCGCCAAGCCAGTGGGTCTCAGCCGGCAGCGCAAGCCGGGCGCAGCTCCAAGGGCGACGGGGGCGGGACGGAGTGGGAGCAGTTCGAGCGGGGCCCCCGACGAGATGGATGTGGACATGGAAGCGAGCGGTGCGGACGCGGACACGCAAGGGGGGTTCCGTGCTCCTCGGTGGATCGCGGAAATCGAGGTTCTGCTGAAGGGGAAGCGGCAGCTTGTGCGCGAGGTGCGTTTGCCCCCGTCCTGAAAGCATTAACTCACACCTGAGCTTGTTAGGATCTCAAATCGCTCGCGGACACCATGCGGGAGATTACGAATATGGACGCGGCGGAAGGGCGCGCGCTGGGGGTGCGGTTTCTTCTTGCGTATCCGAGTCAAGGGCTTACCTTTATTGCTGACCAGGATGACGCTTCTCGGTTGCGGAAGAGTATCTGGCAGCTAGCGCAGTTCGAAAACATCCCTTATCGCGACGAACATAAGCTGCGTCGACGGGCACGGAAGTTGCTGAAGCATTGGCCAGCATAGGCGTATTGTGTATTCTTGACGTGACCGAGAGTTGCAATTGGCAGCATTTCGCACTAGACATAACTTCTTGGAGTTGTAATAAATCGGGATAGCTACCCGTTTTTTCAGTCGATAGTAGGGTACCAAAACATCCCGTCATCTTCTCGCCCGTTTTCCTGCCTGGAAAGGGAACGACGTTAGCTCCGTTTCGATTTATCTCTGCCCTCGGGATCCATACATTTTCTTCCTCCCAGTCCATGTCCCGCTTCCGCGACGGAGACGAGTCCACTTCCATGGCGCTGCCATCTAGCTGCGGGTTTGAAGCAGGGCATGCCCAGACATTGATTTTGGCGTCTTCCCCTCCAGTGAGCAGGAGCTCGTTCTGAAAGGCCATTAGCGGCGGCCGAAAAGGCGCTGAATGGATCTGACCTGTTCGTCCCAAAGAAGCGACCGAACAATGCCAGTGTGTCCGTTGGTCCAGGTGTTGCAGAGCGACCAAGGAGCAGCAGGCACAGTCAAATTGGGATTCGTTAAAAGGGCAACATCTCCCCTATCGTTCTTTGTCAAATTGAAGTCAGATACGATGTCCAAGGAACTAACTGATTTGAACCGACAAATACTTTAACGGCAGACGTTGCGCTGGAGTGGCAGGTAATTAAATAATCCGTGAGCCATTCGTGTTGTGAATGATTGTGCAGCGAGGGCCCGCGAATGTCCTGACTTTGAAGTTGGTCGAGCTGATTAATGTTTTTAGCATGATAACCGACGGTCGCATGAGGTAATTGAACCTCGTCGGACCAAGTGCTGAACGTCTCCATGTCGCTCGACGCCCATATTTTGGCGCCGGAGCCTGCGGAGTGGATCCAGCCTGTTTGGGAGACACTGCAGTTCCAGGCACCGACGTGGACGACAGCCTCGTCTTCATCGTCCTCATCTGCGGTGGACGTGCTGATGAGCCCGTCCGTCGAGGCGGACAGGAGGACGTTCGGAGAGTCCGGCGAGAAGCGGAGAACGGTGATGTCGTCCGAGTGCGTGGAACTGTGCGTCCGTAAGGGTGCAGCAGGCTGTCTTGGGTCCCTAGAAGATAAAAAGAATTAAACGACAGAGGGGAGAAAATAAAAACAACGGGGCCAACCAGTAGATGATGTGGGCGTCTTCCCCCTGGAGTTGTGTGCCTCCTGCGACCGTCAAACCATCCTGAGAGACATCGCAGCACAAGAAACCTCCAGTTTTCCCCAAATTCGTCACTTAATTTTTTTAAAACAGCTCTAAGTCGTCAAGAGACCGTGGAATTTATGGGGCATTTCTGTCTCACTTTTGATGCTGTACGAGTCTGTTCTTTCGTCCCAGACCTTGATGCTTCCGTCCATTCCCGACGAAACGAGACAGGGCCGCGAGCCGTTTGCAATTGTCTCGACGGGACGCAGGGAGGTGGTTCCTATTTCATGTCCGGGGAGGGTCTGGGTGCCTAGCAACGTGGTCTTGTCGAACAGGTCGATTGTGTTTGAGGGTGCGGAGGCAGATGTCGCGTAGTATGCTGGCAGAGGGGCGATGGAGAGAACATATGCCTGCGATGAGAGGGATGCCGATTTTACTGGCGTGGATGTGGTAGAAAAGGCGGGAGAGGGAAGCAAGACGCTGGCCATGGCTGTAGAAGAAAAGTTGGCTCGTTTTTAGAAATCGAGATTACGCTGCGCTGATGTCATTACGATTACATGTACCGTATACAGCCCAAAAAGAATTGGTAAATTAATTGAAGAAATAAAAGCAATAACGTTCGAGACCACAAGACTCTCGCGATCGGCGCAACAAAGGGAAGTGTAATCCGAAGACAAGGCGGAAAGAACAAGAAAATGCTCCGCAACTTCGGTGTCTTTAAAGACGATCACTTCACGTGCCCAGCAACGATCAAACTCCGTTTCGTTCCTCCCTCCATCGCCAGCGGTCTTCAACTGACCGTCTACTCGCCTTTGACCTTTGGCTCAGCCGGTCCACATTCTTTTCAACCCACGCTCTTTTTCCGTCTGCGATTCTGGTGATAAAGGAACACCCTATATATTCATAAAACTTCAAATCAATCATGCAGCAGCACCGTTCTTGTGAGTTGCTGTGTCCCGAAATACCTTCGCGATTCACTGACGGTCGTCGCGCCAGCCCCTCGTCTGCACCGTTTCCCTCACCGTATAGACTATACCTTGATACCCGCACCCCTCGGTAGGCCTTAGCACTTTTGGTCACACGCCTCACTAACGCCTTGACACTGACAGACCTCTCCCTCCCTTTGAAGACAGAAAAGGACTCTCTGCCCGCAATCATAGTGACCCCTTCTTCACCCTCGTCCTCGCGCGATTTCTCCATCGCATTCCTCGCCCCACCCCCGAAACCTTCTGTCCGCGAACGCCTCGGCTCGCTTGCGCCATTCGTCTCCCCCTTCCAGCGCAAAGCCCGCACCCTCCTCATTCTATCGCTCATATTCTTCGTCTTAATCTGCCATGTCGTCACCCACCGCTTAGCCGCACGCCGTCCCCACATAGAGTTCTCCGTGCAGACGGGCGATGCCCACCTCGTTGACCCGTCGTTCGGGAACTGGGTCATTCGCTCCATCTGGGGAGAGGACCCCACCCTCGATGCCAAGCGCGAATTCATCGTCAATGATACGCCGTTGTAAGGACAGGCTTAGACTAATTGTTGCCATTATAATGCATAGGATGCGCGGTATGGTCGCAAGCGTTCGCTAGGATCATTTGTTTCGTTGGTGGTTACAGTGGATTGCTATATATCCTATTGTTATCGTGTAACTATCGATTCGCTATCCATTGGTGCTTTCGGGAATGAGGTGCTACTTTGCCTCGACCAACTCAGGCGCTGAGAAGTCTTGTACTTATGCTTACTGTTCCTGTCAGCGGCAAATGGAACGCGCGTCAAGCTGACGGACCGTTTTCCGAGTATATGTAACCCGGCGCCGAATGAGATTATATTCTGTATGTCATCAAAAAAAAAAAAAGACAGCTGCTTATGTAGCTCACGAATATATTCGCTTACACGCGCCATTAGCGCCGGCGATGTCTCATGGGCGCTTGGGAAGGATCCAGAAGTGATAATCATCTTGCCGGATGCGTTCTGACAGATATATTAATTTGGATAAATCATTGATTGCAGAGCAGGATTCCAAGTGGCCAAGTGAACGCCAGCTGGCTATTTAGCACAATCATCAATAACTGCAGGTAACTGCGTACTCTTCGTCTTAGCAGAAAGACGCAGCCGTTCGAATTGCGGTGATCCGTGCCTGAGGTGGCGGTGCAGTGCAGTCGTGCTCCAAACCGCCTCGTTCATTCTGTCAAAAATGTTTGTCTCGCGTGTCTCGAATGTCAAAACAGCCGTGATGCAAGAAACATAATCGGAAAAAATCTCGGTTGCCGGCTCGACCCTGCAGTGCGATGATTCGGATGTCAAGCAGGCTGGCTGTTGGACACCACTGACGGCCTTCAAGATAGAGGTTGCATCGTGTTCGTATATACAAGCGTCTGGGTACACTTTGGTCCGGTCTTCCCAATCGCAAGCACTGGAGTCCATGCAATTAATCAATGGCCGCCGTGGTCTGGCGTCCGTGCCTGGCCTCTAGGCCTCTTACTTCAAGGAAACTAAAGCTAAACTGCATCCTGCTTAGATTCATTGTAATAAGACATCCCCTGGATCGGCCCAGGGGCTTACCCATCCTCCGACTCAATCCATTCCACAGCGGCTCCTGAATCGCTATTGTGGTCGCCAAGGCCTTGTGCAATCACCCTGAAGCTGTCGCAGTTTCACTTTGACAACTGTCAATATATTTTCATTTATGATCAAGTTGCCTCCGGCCAATAGGCGCCCCTGTCCCGGCCAGGGGTGCGTATAAAAGGGGTGGGCAGCGACTTTACGTCCCCCGATCCTCCTTTGACCACCATGGCCCTCATCCCTCTCCTTCGCATCATCGCCTTGTGTGAGTCCTCCGCAAACCCGTCGCTATCGTATGTGCTAATCTCTCGAATCAGCTGTTGTTCTTGGCTTCGCCGTGATTGTGTTGGGCTTGAGTGCTGCCTTGACCTCCACCACCGAAACTATCTTGGACGGATTCTTCGAATTTGCCGCGTTGGCCATCGCCACTGCTTCCCTCACGCTAATTACGCTCCCCATAATGTGCGTGGTGACTCCCCTGACTCCAGCATTTTTCTCACTGTCCCCCAGGATAATTCTAGAATATATGCGTCCCGGCCAAGCTTTCACGTCCATGATTGTTGTTGAGCTATCCTGGCTTTGTGAGTGCAGCCCCGCCCAAGTCCACGCGAGTTGCTTATGGTTACCCAAAATAGCCATTCTTTGGGTGTTGTGGCTTGCCACGGCTGCAGACAGCGCCCAAGCTGGACAGCTCACTTTCATCTCCGGCTGCGGCTACATCGACAGCACTGTCGAAAGCGCGTGCAGAGAAACCTCCGCCATCCAGGCCTTCTCTTTCCTGAACTGGATCATCCGTGAGCATCGGTTGATGAAATTCGCCGCAATTTGTAACCTCGTTTCCAGTCATGGCCTATACCGTCCTCATCCTCGTCTTGTCGATTATTGCGTCGGCTCGCAAGCACACCGGCGTTTGGAGGGCGTCCGTCGCCGACGCGCCGTTCTTCACTCCTGGTGCCGCGCCCGCTATCCCTCCAGTGACGTCCCAGCATGCGGCCACGCCCTCTGGGACGTATGGCGGTGGATATACTACTCAGCCATATACCGCTCAGCCCATTACGCAGCACACAACGGGTGGAACGACGGGTGGAACGACGGGTGGAACGACGGGTGGAACGACGGGTGGAACGACGGGTGGAACGACGGGTGGAACGACGGGTGGAACGACGGGTCCGGCATCTGTGCAAGCTGGCACAGTCCACCAATCTGTCTAGTATTGCGACGTATTGCGACGCATTCCAACATGATCTTTTGACGATACATACAGTATGCTCAGCAAAATACAAACCTTGTTACGATTGTTCACCTATATCAAATACATATAACTGAGGTATGATCGAGTATCAACCACGGCGGGTAATCCTTTCAACGCAACAGTTTCCCGTTTTTTTCATGTTCATCGTCAGCATTTTCATCGTCAAAATCTTCATCGTCAGTCCTCAATTCGTCCTCCGCCGAATGTCTGATCTCTTCGACATCTCCTTCTGCCAATCACCCCAAATGCGTCCGGCGAGTCTGTTGTACGGTTTCACAGAATACAGCAGAAGGCAGAAAGTATTGAAAAATGAGAGAAACCTCCCAAAGAACTGGATATGGGAGGCCGAGGTTTTAGTGGGTTGATAATGGGGGTTGTTCACAGTAGCCCTTTTTCTTTCCTTTTTACCTCCTTTTTGTCTTCCTTTTTGTCTTCCTTTTCAAAGAGGGAACCAAAAATGAGAGGAAAAAGGAACGGAAAAAGGGCCCTTTTTGAAAAATGTGCACCACCCTTCATTTTTGAAAAAGGATCCTTTTCCCGCTCCTTTTATTTTTCCTTTTTCAGACTGCTTCCCCTCCTGGACTTGGTACTTGTTAGGATACATAGGTCCTACCCTCTCATATGCACTCCCAAGAGGCCATGTATCCCTTCCCCTGTGCAAATATTCTGGCTCATTTATATATTCCATCATGTTCCCTTTGTCTCTCCTTTTTTTCTGGATCTCGTTGCTTAGGTGTTCACAGTAACTCATTTTTTGTTCCCTTTTCCGTCCTTTTTCTTTGTTTTCAGTCAGTTTTACACCCAGAAACTTTTACTTTTGGATTGTAAACCCTTTTGAATGTCTGAATGGAAAAGGGAAAAAAAACCCGGACAAAAAGGACGGGAACATCAAAAAGGAGAGAAAAAGGGAAACAAAAAGGAGCTAAAAAGTGTAGCGGCGCTGGCTATCATCATTGCTTTTATGTAAGCCCGGTAGCTTTTCCCTCTGCTCGGGTTTCTCCCACTGGGTTTACCGGCGAGGTTTTGACGCACCCGCGGCCGTAGTGTAGTCGTAGAATAGTCTAGATAGTTTTCGGATTCTTTACTTATCGGGGACTTGCTCGCGTAGTTTAGAGAACCATATTTATTAGTGCCACGTAGACTACTGTTCCTTGTCTTCTCAACACCAGTTGCTTTGCCTCGCTCCTCTCGTCCCGCCTCATTTAAATCCTCTCGCGTTCTTGTTCAAGTTTCGCCCCATCAGATCTCCCGGAGCTACCCGCACCGTGACAAAAAGGGCCACTGTGAACAGCCCAATAGGGTTGTTCACAGTAGTCCTTTTTCTTTCCTTTTAAGTTTTTACCTCCTTTTTGTTTTCCTTTTGTCTTCCTTTTCAAAAAGGGAACCAAAAAGGAGAAGATAAAGGAACAGAAAAAGGGCCCTTTTTGAAAAATGTGCACCACCCTTCATTTTTGAAAAAGGATCCTTTTCCCGTTCCTTTTATTTTCCCTTTTTCAGACCGCTTCCTCCCCTGGACTCGGTACTTGTTAGGATACATAGTACCCTCTCATATGCACTCCCAAGAGGCCATGAGTATGGTGGTCACCTTGCACATTTAATAAATTGCTGTACAAACACCTGTTTTTAGTAGAAACTTAACTCAGTTTTGGTGGGAAGTAAACATTTTCTGGGTCTCCTCTTGAATAAACCTTGAGATGAAAAATATTTTCTGGTGGTCTTCTCTAACTTCAAGAACTTGAGACTCTTGTTAATTTCCATGTCTCCGTGGTCGATCATAGTCAAGCAGTCTGCGCTCATTACAATATCTTTGACGCCTTGGAAGGCGAATTGGTGTGCAGACGTCCATTCGGGGAAACACTTATCCGCTGTTTTTGTTGTCAGCTGGGTGAGCACCTCTGTGTGGAATGCGAGGTTCGGCAGGAATTTAGCAACATAGCGTACAATTCCTAGAAAGGCGCAGACATTCGTCAAAGACTTAGGCTGGGGCCAGTTAATAATGCGCTCAATTTTACTTCTATTGGGCTCGATCCCGTTCTGAGAGACACGGTGACCGAGGAAGGAGATTTCGAGGCAGAAAAGCTTTGTCTTCTTCTCGTTGCAGTAGAGGTGATTGCTCTTGAGACAATCAAATATTATTTGTACGTGTTTTATGTGTTCTTCGACAGAGTTAGACCAGATCACGATATCATCGAGGTAGACATGGCAGATCTTCCCGATGTGCTCGTGGAGAGCAGCAGTGATGCGATGTTGTTGGACGGAAGGCGCGTTACGCAAGCCTTGTGGCATGACAAGCCATTCATACAAGCCCAAGGGAGTGCTCACGGCCGTCAAGTGCACAGAGTCAGGGTGCAATCGTGTTTGAAAAAAGCTATCCGTAAAGTCGATTGTGGACCATATCTTGCCCTTCACGCAATCTGCCAGGATGTCATCGACACGGGGCAGGGGAAAGACGTCATGTATCGTGTTTGCATTTAATTCTCGGAAATCATTGACCCAGCATGGCAGCGCGTTCTTGTCGGATTTCGGTATCAGGAAAGCGGGGGAAGAGAATGAGGAATTGGAGGGCCGGATCCGCCCAGCATCCAAATGTTTTTGGATCAAGGTCTGCCACGCTTCCTTATACTTCCGCGGGCTCTGATAAGACCGGTTAGATATGGAAGTGTAGGCGGTTTTCATTTTGATTTCGCAATTGACCTCGGTTGGTAGGTCGTTCACATGTGGGATGGGCTCGAAAATTGGGCGAAACTTCTCTTTGAGTTTATCTCCGAGTTTTTGGTATTTCTCCCAATCGGCCAAGACACGCACTTGTTTGTGCACGGCCTCGACAACATCAACTTCCTTTATGGTTTCGAATAGTTTCTCTTTCACCAGCATCTCGTGGCGTACGGCGCAGATGCTCTTAAGCTCAGCGGCCATTAGTTTGTGGTCCGCCTTCGTCTTCTTCAAACGATCACAGAGTTTGATCAGCGGAGGCTTCGGGGCAGGTGGAGGAGCGGGGTTCAAGAGGTTATAATTGTTGATCTTATCTATTACAGTGCGCTCGTGGTAATCGATGACGATGTGGTTATGCGTGAGGAAAGGGAGACCAAGAACGACGGGGGCGCAAAGGCCAGGAGCGATGAGGGCACGTACGGATCAGGATTCCCAAGAAAGATCTGTCGATATCAGGCAAAGCTTCACATATTCGGTCAAGGTAGAGGTCTTGGTTGTGTCATTGTTCATTGTGACGCCGACGACTTCAGGCTCGTGCAGTTTGAAGCGCCGATACCCGAGCTTGTCGACGAGTCGGGGTCGATTAATCTAGGTGACAGCCATTATCAATAAGTCCTCGGACAGTAAAAGGGAGGTTTGTCATGGGCGCTTCCAAACAGAAGTCCCAGAACAGATGTGGGATACGATGAGAGGGACTCACGTGGCCGGAAAGGTCCCCGTCAGTGGTGCCACTGCTGTCGTTTGGGTCCTTGATGTGGGCATGACGGCGGCAACGGCGGGAGCGGTCATGGTCTTGGCAGGGCGTGCGACGTTGAAGCGGGTGCACTCCTCCAGGGTGAGCTTCGCTATCGCCGTGGTGATGATGGCCTGCGTGACAGCGTGGTAGTTCTCGCCGGAGGGGAAGTCGCACACGCCATCCGCAGAGCGGTGGGTGACGAAGGGGTTGCGGCATTTCAAACAGCCAGTGTTCGCATACAG